>PVJO010007753.1:0-79791 GCA_004026905.1 Hystrix cristata | reverse complement strand
AGCAATACTCCCAAACTCATTCTTGGAACCAGGCATTACCCTGATATCAAAACAGAGATAGATCCAACCAATAAAAAGAACTATAGGCCAATTTCCCTAATGAACATAAATGCAAAAATCCTCAGTAAGATACTGGCAAACAGAATGTAGTAGATCATCAAAAAGATTATACACCATGACCAAGTAGGATTCATCCCAGGGATGCAGAGACAGTTCAACATACACAAATCAATAAATGTAATAACCACATTAACAGAGCCAAGGACAAAAACCACATGATCAGATGCAGAAAACACATCTGACAAAGGCCAACACCCATTCTTGATTAAAAAAAAAAAACCTACTGAAAATTGGAATAGATGGTCTTTATCTCAATCTGATAAAAGCCATCTAAGACAAACCAACAGCCAACATCTTACTAAATGGTCAAAAACCGAAAGCTTTCACTCTAAAATCAGGAACAAGACAAGGATATCCACTAACACCACTCTTATTCAATATGGCTTGGAAACATTAGCCAGAGCAATTAGACAAGAGAAAACTATAAAAGGAATAAGGATAGGAAAGGAAGAAGTTAAATTATCATTATGTACAGATGACATGATACTCTACATAGAAGACTCCCAAAACCACTAGATTTAAAAAAACTCCTAGATTTAATAACCAAATTCAGTAGTATAGCAAGGTTCAGAGTCAATACTCAAAAATCAATAGTATCCCTATACACAAATAACAAACTCACTGAGACAAATATTAGGGAAACAACACTTTTCACAATAGTGTCAAGAAAGATGAAAAACTTACAAATCAGTATAATGAAGGACATAAAAGACCTTACAATGAAAACCATGGTACTCTGAAAAGGGAGATTAAAGAGGATATCCAAAAATGGAAAGATATCCTTTGTTTTTGGATAGGCAGAACCAATATAATGAAAACAGCCATACTGCCAAAACCGTTACACAGATTTAATACAATCCTGATTGAAATACCAATAGCACATCTTACAGAACTAGAGAAAACAATCCTAAAATTCATTTGGAACCAGAAAAGACCTAGAAAGCAAAAGTGATTATGGGCAACAAAGGCAAGTCACAATCCCTGACTTGAAATTATACTACAAAGCTACTATGATAAAATCGGCATGGTACTGTCAAAAAAAACAGACCCAAGGACCAATGGAACAGAACAGAAGACGCAGAAAAACTCCAAGCACACTCAGCTAACTACCTTTGACAAAAGGGCCAAACATCTTCACCAGAAGAAAGGTAACCTCTTCAATAAATGATGTGGGGGAAACTGGCTTTCCACATGCCAAAGATTAAACCTAGATCCATATCTCTCACCATGCACTAAACTGAAATCAAAATGCATCAACGATCTAAATGTTAAAACATAGACAATCTTCTGGAGGACAGAATAGGTAAAACTTCAAGAAACAGCAAGATACATCATGTACAGGTACAAATTCCCTATAATGAATCATATAATGAACAAGAAATCATTATGTATATCTAAAATGTACCACTAAAATAAAATTTAAAATACAATAGGTAAAATGCTTGAAGACATAAGTATACCAAAGATTTTATGAACAAAATCCTGATTGCACATGAAATATTACAAAGAATCAACAACTGGGATCACATAATGTTAAAAAGCTTTTGTACAGCAAAATAAACCAATAGAAGGCAAAGACAACCCACAAGAATGGGAAAAAAATTTTACCAGCTATTCTTCAGACAAAGGACTAATATCTAGACTATATAAAGAACTCAAAAAATCAGAACCCCCACCACCACCACACTTAAAGACCCAATCCAAAGATAGGTATCTCAGGTTTGGGGATTTAGCTCAAGTGGTAGAATGCTTGCCTAGCAAGCACAAGGCCTTGAGTTTGATCCCCAGTGCCCTCGCCAAAAATGGACATCTGAAATTAATAGGCACTTTTCAGATGAAGAAGTACAAACAGCAAATAAATATATGAAAAAATGTGCACTATCACTGGTCATTCAAGAAATGCAAATTAAAACAACACTGAGATCCCATCTCACTGCAAAAAGAATGGCTATCATCAAGAGATCAACCAATAATAAATGCTGGCAAAGGTGCGGAAAAAGGAATCTGTCTCCACTGCTGGAGGGAGTACAAATTGGTACAACCAATATGGACATTAGCATGGAGATTCCTCAAAAAACTAAAACTAGAGATTCTCCTTGACCCATTTCTTCCCCTTCTAGGTATCTTCCCAAAAGAGCTAAGAGCATCATACCACAGCAATATTTGCACAGCCATGTTTATAGCAGCACACTTTGTAATAGCTAAATCTTGGAAACAGCCCAGATGCCCATCAATAGATGATGGATAAAGAAAATATATTTTTTTATATACCATGAAGTATTACACTGCCATAAAGAAGGATAAATTTGAGACATTTTCAGGTAAATGGATGCACCTTGAGAACATAATTTTAAGTGAAATAAATCAGACACATTTGTGTAAATACCACATTGTTTCTCTTAAGTGAGAAATCCAAAGGGTAAATAAGGAACAAAATGGGTGATAAGTATTGGGAAGTAGGAAGAAAATGTTTAAATGGAAAGGGGAATAAGGGAGGGGGGAGAGAGGAGGGAGGGAATAGGGATTAAAAAATAAAACAGAATGGAAGGAAAACAATAGAAACAAAGGTTTTGTAAATGGGGAGGGGATGATGGGTTGGAGGGAGGGGAGGGGAATGGGAAAATGTATTCAGATACATTATGTATAGGTACAAATTCCCTAAGATGAATGTGATCATTATGTATGTCAAAAATGCACCAATAAAATTAATTTTTAAAATAAAATAGGAAGCAAAAAAAATACAAGAAAACATGAAAAATGGACCCAATAGCTGCTACATGATACAAAGAAGACTAATAGAGGATTAATTGGAATAAGTGAAAAATCAGAAGATATCACAAAGGACATAAAAACCTGCTTACAGAAATAATAGCAGAAAACTCTCTAAATATTAGAATTATATATACATGTAAGTGAGACATATAGAATCCCATATATCCACTATCAAAAGAGAGCCTCCCCACACCACAGCATAATCAAAATTCTAGATTTCCAACAGAGGGACAGAATCTTAAAAGCTGATAGGTAAGCCAGTTAGAAATACAGAAGACTTCTCAACAAAAACCTTAAAGGCCAGGAGGGTTTGGAGAGAAGTGTTTCAAGACCTAAATGATAGCTATTTCCAACCCAGATTATATATTCTGCAAAACTTTCTTTCAAAATTCATGGAAAAATAAGGTATTTCCTTGACAAGGGGCACCTCCAGAAATTCATAACCACCAAACCAGAACTACATAAAATTCTCAAGGAAATCCTAGAAAGAGATAATGAAGCCAACAGTGCCAAAAAACTAATAGAATGAATATGCCAGGCAGGACACGCAGTTAAACAGGAAGAGTGGGAGGGTCAGCAACAGGAAAATAATGCAATGACAGGAATAAGTCAGCACCTTTCAGGAACCACTCTCAATGTGAATGGTCTCAATTCCCCAGTCAAAAGACACAGATTGGCAGAATGGATAAAGAAACAAAACCCAATCATATATGGTATACAAGAAACACATTTAATCCAAAAAGAAATATACAGACTAAAAATCACAGGATTTAAAACAATATTCTATGCAATGGGAAACAGGAAAAAGCAGAAGTAGTTATCCTAATTTTAGATGAAGTACATTTCAAGCCAAAACTTATCAAAAGAGGTAGAGAAGGTCACTACATATTAGTTAGAGAACAATCTAACAGGAAAAGATAAGAACTATAAACATATATGCACCAAATACCAGCAGGCCCAAATTCATAAAACAAACACTAGTAGACATAAAAAATCAGATAAACACCAACACAATTATAATGGGTAACCTCAATGCTCCATTCTCACAAATAAATTAGACAAAAAATAATCAACAACAAAATATCAAAGTTGAGCCAAACCTTTCAACAAATGGACTTAATAGATATTTAAAGAGTATTCAAAAAAATAAAAATAAATAGTGTTCCTCCAAACAAGAACAGAGTAAACATTCTTCTCAGCAGCACATAGAACTTTCTGTAAAATAGATCATATACTTGCCCATGAAACATGCTTAAGGAAATGCAAAAGAATCAAAATTATCCCATGCATATCATGAGTTCATAGTACAATGAAACAAGAAATCAATGGCAAAAGAAACCACAGAATTTATGCAAACACATGTACATTAAACAGCACCCTCTTGAATATTCAGTGGATCCCAGAAGAAATCAAGAAAGAAATTAGACTGTTCCTAGAATCAAACAATAATGCCTGTACAACATACCGGAACCTATGGGACACAAAGAAAGCAGTCCTAACAAAGAAGTTTATAGCTGTAAATGCCCACATCAGAAAAATAGAGTGAACCCAAACAAATAACCTAATGATGCCCAAATAAATAACCTGAAGGTCATAGAAAAACAAGAGTAATCTGAATCCCAAGTTAGTACAAAGAAGAAAATTATAAATATTAGAGCAAAAATGAATGAAATTGGGACAAAAATACAAAAACACCAATGAATCAATGAATAATATAACAATATCTACATTTACCATTTTTAGTTAAACATGATAGAGGTACTAACCAGTGGGATAAAGCAAGAAAAAGAAATAACAGGCATCCATAATGGAGAAAGAGAAGTAAAATTGTGGACAACATAGTTATTTGAGTGGAAAAACTGATGGATTCTATATTTTTAAAAAGCTATTAAAACTAATAAGTGAATTTAGCAAGACTTCAAAACAGAATATCAATATATAGAAATCAAGGGTTTTTGGGTTTTTTTGCAGTGCTGGGATTGAAGCCAGGCCTTTGCACAAGTTAGGCAAGCACTCTACTACTGAGCTACATCCCCAGCCTACTTTTATTTCTTTATAACAGCAACAGATACAAAAATTCATAAGTAATACTACTTATTATAGCATCAAACATGAAATTTAGGAAGACAAAAGACGCACAAGATTTGTATCATGAAGCTACAAAACATTGTCAGGACAAACTGAAGATCTAAACAGTTGGAAGGATACTGTGTTCAAAAAAACATTGCTAAGATGTCAATGTTTTTCAAACATCTCTGTAGATCCAACACAATCTCAATGAAAACAGCAACATACTTCTTTTTGTAAAAACTGTCATGGTAATTCTAAAATTTGCACAGAAATACAAAGGATCAAACATAACCAAAACAAATTTAAATAATAAAAACATAGTTGGATTTCAAGAACCTGATTTCAAGACATCTCATAAAAGTGATAGAAATTAAGACCATGTGATATTAGCATAAAAATAAACACTTGAACCAGATGGAGCAGCATATTCCTGTCATCCCAGCTCCTTAGAAGGCCACAGGGAAGGAGGATTGTGAGTTCCAGGTCAGCCTGAGCACTTTAGCAAGAGTCTGTCTCAAAACAAAAATAAAAAATGGCTGGGAATGTACCTTGTGGTACAGCAATCCTAGGTTTGAATCCCAGTACTGTAAATAAATAAATGAATGAATGAATGAATGAATGAACACCTACATCACTGGAACAAAATAGAGTCCAAAAACAGACCCTTAAATATATGATCAGTTGATTTTTGACAAAGGTGTAAAATAATTCAATGGGGAAAGCAGTCTTTTAAATAAATGGTGC
Source organism: Hystrix cristata (assembly GCA_004026905.1). Classification (NCBI taxonomy): domain Eukaryota; kingdom Metazoa; phylum Chordata; class Mammalia; order Rodentia; family Hystricidae; genus Hystrix; species Hystrix cristata. The sequence goes on along the minus strand of PVJO010007753.1, from coordinate 74,085 downwards.
TAGTCTTTTCTCAACAACTGGATATGTATATGCAAAGAAAACTAAATTTTGACTTCATACTATACACAAAGATTAATGGAAGGTATCTTGTAGACATAAATGTAAAGCCTAGGCCTGGGGATATAGCTCAGTGGTAAAGCAAGTACCTAGCATTGATCCCCAGCACCAAAGAAAGAAAGAAAGAAAGAGAAGGGAGGGAGGAGAGAGAGAGAAAAGGAGAGAGGGAGGGAGGAGGGAGAAGAAAGAGAGGAGGAGGAAGGGAGGAAGGAAGGAAGAAGAAGGAGGGAGAGAGAGAGAGAGAAAGAGAGAGACAGAGAAGGGAAGAAAAGAAAAGAGAAGAGGGCTAAAAGTCTAAAAACTTCTAAAAGAGCCAGGTATGGTGATGCTTGCCTGTAATCCCCCAGCGTGTGGCAGGCTGAGACAAGAAAATCACTGCAAGTCTAAGGCCAGCCTGGGCTACATAGTGAGATCCTGTCTCAAAAATAAAAATAAATAAATAAATAAATAAATAAATAAATAAATAAATAAATAAAAAGAAAAAAACTCTATTTTTGATTCACATGTCTAATATCCAGAATATATAAAGAATTCTTGCCAGAAGCAAGATTATATAAGCCAGAAAATTAAGTCTACATAAAGGAAGAACATCAAAGAAGGAATACATGAAGATAAAATTAAAACTTTTTTTTATTCTTGATTAACCTAACGAAGTTTGTTCAAGATAATAATACCAACAATGCATTTGGTTATGTATGCTTATATACATTCATATAAGTATACATAAATGAAATGAATGACAGCTACAATGCAAGGGATTAGAGGGAGGAATAGGATTATTGTACTATTATAAAATAGTCACACTACTGATAAAGCAATATAGTGTTGTTTGAAAGCAGACTTGGAATAGTTATAAATGTCTATCGAGATGATAAAAAAGTAAAATAAAGTATAAATGTTATACTAAGAAAGGTATAAAAAATAGACCCACATAAATGCTCAGTTAAAATGACAAAAGGCAGAAAAAGAATAGAAGACAAAAATAGAAACAAAGAAGAAGAGCGATAATAGAAAACAGAAACAAATATGGTACATATTAATCCAACCCTAACAGTAATCATATTTAATGTCAATGGTCTAAATACAATTAGAGGCTGAGATTGTAAGAGTAGCTAAAACTTTTTTTAAAGCAAAAATATATATGCTGCATATAAGAAACCAATTTCTAAGAAAAGGCTGTCTTAGTCTGTGTTGCTACAGTAAGACACCACAGGCTGAGTAACTTATGAAGAACAGAAACTTATTTCTCACAATCCTGCAGGAGGGCAAGTCCAAGATCAAGCCACTGGCAGGTTCACTGAACCTCACATGGTCTATCGTGAGGGCTCTGCTTCCAAGAGCGTGCCTTGAACATGGTGCCTTACGTGGTGTCCTCCTCACCTCACAGGAGGACGGCACAAATGGCAGAAAGGCAAAAAGGATTCCATCCTCATGACTTAAGCACTTTCCACTGGCCAATACTGTCACATTGCCCATTAAGTTTCAATATGAATTTTGGAGGGGACATGCTCAAACTGTAGCAAAAACACACATAAATGAAAAGTAAATGGATAAAGATAATATACCATGCTAGTCCTAATTTTAAAAAGTGAAGTAGGTATATTAATTTCAGATTGAGAATACTTCAGACTAATGAAAGCTCTCAGGGATAAAGAAGGGAATTGGGGTTGGAGATTTAGCTCAGTGGTACAGCACCTGCCCAGCATACACAAGGCCCTGAGTTCAAACACTCCCGCAAAAAAAGAGGGGCACTATATGATAAAAGTATCAATTTCCTCCCAAAACATAATATAGTAATGCTTGATGCATATGTGCCTAACAACAGACTAGAATACATGAGACAAAATACATGATAAGACTGCAAGAAAAAAGAGATGAATACACTGTGATAGTTGGAGACTTCAACACCCCTCTATCAGGAATGGACAGATCTACCAGGCAGAAAAATCATAAAGACATGGCTGAACTCAACAGTGCCATCAATCAACTATATATAATGGACATCTGTAGACTATTTCATTCAACAACAGCAGAATACACATTCTCTTCAAACTCACAAGGAACATTCAACAGGATAGACCATATTCTAGGCCATAAAACACTCCTTAACAAATTAAAAAAAAAAGTTACACAATGTCTATTCTTAGATCACACTAAAAATAAATTAGAAATCAATAATATAAAGATAGTTGGAAAATTCCAAAATATTTGGAGATTATACCAGAAAAAAAGAAAAAAACAATAATACTTGGAGATTAAACACACTTCTACATAACACATAAGTCAAAGATAAAATCTCAAGTGAAAATATAAAGTATTTTGAACTAAATGAAAACTAAAATACAACTTATCACTAGGCATAATGGCATTATACCTGTAGTTCCAGTCGCTAGGGAGGCTAAGACGGGAGGATCACTTGAGCCTGGGAGTTCAAGGCCAGCATAGGCAACATAATATGAAAAATCTCCGTACTTTTTCCTCGATTTTGCTTTGACCCTAAAACTGCTCTACTTAACAAATAGTCAACTTTTTTAAAAGACACACAAAATGGGCCTAGGAAATAGACAATTCTCAGAACTACAAATGCCAATAAATTATCAGGGAAATACAGATAAAAATGATGAGGTTTCACTGATTTTTCTGCAAGATTAGAAAAAGAATTTAAAACATCCCTGTCCAAATTGGATGAAGGTATGAGGAAACAAAGACAATAAAAAGGGATATATTCTTGTTAAAAGTGTAAATTGGTACAAGACTTTCAAAGAACATTTTGGTAATATGTTTCTAAATTTAGACTATGCATGTTCTGGACCTAGCAGTTTCATTTCTAGAGAAATATTGCTCCAGAATCCATAAACAATATTGATTGTAATATATGAATCTGGACACAACCTAGACAGTCATCAATAGAATAGTTAAATAGAGTGGTTCCTCGGTTTACAAACTTAATTTGTTCTATGATTTTGGAAGAGATGGCCACATTTGTGTTTGTATGGGAAAGATGGCCATGGTCATGTTTATCACCTGATGCAGACTTAAAAAAAAAAATTTTGCCAAGCACTTCTGTTTGCAAACCAAAATGTTTGCAAACAAAAGCATTCATGAACCAACATACTACTGTATTATTAATAGTAAATTATAATATTTGCACAGCTTAGAATATTACACGATAACTATAAAACAGCATAGAATATCCTAGGTGTGTTGTTGAGGGGAAAATGCAAATCACACAGTGCAATGAAAAGTTTGATCCCAGTTCTACTAAAAGAATTACATAGACTTTGTGCCAGAAAGTGCATAGCAATATCTGAGAGGAAACAGTTAATTGTGCTTAAGTCTATGAAAGGTTGTGAAGGGGTGAAGGGGGGCAGGGGTAATGACATGAAGAGGAACTTTGACTTTTTACTGCAAGTGTATGTCTGAAGTTTTCTTCTACATGAATACATTTATAACTTAAAAGGAAGAAAGGGGAGAGAACAAATCAATTAAAATGAAATATTCTAAGGGAAAGAATGAATATCTCTGGTTTACAGAGTAGGCAGTAGTGGTGTACGATGATGTGAAGTTTAGTGATTGTCTCAGGTCTTGGATAACAGGCTGATGAGTTTCTACTTTATCATTCGGGCAGTGGGCAACCACTGAAAGTTTTTAATGGGATAAAATTGATAAAAGCAGACATTCGAGGACAGAATCTAACTACAGGCTGACTAGGTCCAGTAGGGAGGACCCGTGATAGCTCAGGTATAAGGGTATAAGGACCAGGTTAGAACAAGGGTTATGGAAATAGGAAAGCAGATGGGAGACAGTGAGAGAATTTACGGGACATGATCATAACAAAAGATGAGGCCAAAAAAGGTATAAAAGATGATGCAGAAAATGACAGTGTCACCTGGATTCTTTAGGAGACTGAAGTTCTGAAAGCTACTTGCCCAAGGCTGAACAACATTGGTTCTTTCACTAACAGGACAGGAGCTCCTGTGGTTTGTGAACAGAATTCTGTGGGTAGGGAAATCCCTGCTGAAGTTGAATGTTCCTATACCTCATTTCTGAAGAAGTCAGGACGCTGCCCTAAGCAAATATCCCTTTGTCAGATTGGCTTTTCCTGGCTGTGACAATGGGAGAAACTAATCTTTGCTAAAGCAAAGCAAATGTCAAACTTGATAAATTACAGAGTGTGAGCATTGCATGGTGGAAAACTCAGGCTGCTACTGGTATGTAAGAGAAAGAAAGAGATTTCATCAGAAACAGGTCTGACTTCAGAATTGTCTCTAGTCATCCAACAGTTATTTATCACACAGTCACTAGTCTAGGTCTGTGACACTTCTCAGCATATTTAGGAAAAGTAAGAATGGCAACTGTCCCATGACTAAGTAATTTTATGCTGTGGCCATTAATTCCACAAAGCTAGTATAACTGGAGGTATTATGGTCATATTGACACAAACAGGAGATCTGAAAAGGTATGTGATGGGGGAAAGGTATGACAGACATGACCAGAGAACTCAGGAGAGAAGTCAGTCAGGGACTTTGAATTGGGGATACAGAATTACTGTAAAGGATGAAGTTGCTAAGGTGGTCAGAGGTTCACAGCAATATTAAGATGTCATTTTCCCTTCTTACCCTCATTCTCTTGGAGGCTATATGATGAGTAACATCACAACAGACTGAATGTAAAAACACATATAAGAGTCCTGCAATTAAACCAGACCTTAAAGATACTTGCAAAAAAATGACCTTAAAGATACTTGCACATATAAGAGTCATGCAATTAAGCCAGACCTTAAATAACACCACTCTTCTATTTTTTTGAAATTATAGTTACTTTTCATAAAAATATAGTATTAGTATTAAGTTTTGACTTATTATTGCTATTTTTAAATGAGTTAAAATATTTCTAAATATCTCTATTTTAGTCTTTTAAAATAAATTTTATTTCTAGAATAATTTTACTGAATTTTCAGAAAAATTGCAAAAGGAACACAGAGTATACAAATATCCCACACTCAGTTTTCTTACTATTAATATGTTACTTACATTACAAAAGTATGGTAATTTAGTCACAGTTATGAACTAATGTACTACGGTTTGATTATGGCTTGTTCCCTCTAAAACTCAGGTTGAAATTTAATCCCCAGAATGAGTTATTAAAAAGGTAGAAGCCAGGCAACCTGGCGCACACCTGTCATCTCAGCACTCTGGGAGTCTTAGGTAAAAGGACCCCAAATTCCAGCTCAGCCTGGACAACTTAGTGACTTAATTGGACACTATCTCAAAAGGGGGGCTGTAGCTGAGGATGTATCTCTGGGCAAATACTCTGGGTTCAGTATAGTACCGTAGAGGGGAAAAAAAAAAAGGGTGGAAATTTAATCCAGCCGTGGATTAAGAAGAGGATTTAGAGGTGGGACCTTTAGTAGATATTAGGATGAGGTTATCAGGGTCATTAGGAAGCCTCCATGGTTGAGAACAAATGGCTTTATAAGAAGAGGCTACACATACCTCCATATCTCTCACCGTCTATTGTCCTATGCAGTGTTGAGACTGACAGGGAATATCACCAGATGCAGCTCCTCAACCTTGGTCCAGAACTGTGAACCAAAATAATCCTCTTTTCTTTATAATTTACCAGTCTGTGCTATTGTATTATTAGCAGAAAACAGATTAAGACACAAGATTAATACATTATCGATCATTATGTATACAATGTACCAATGCATGTTCTTGGTAAAAATAAAAAAAAATTTAAAAAAAAGATTAATACATTATTATTAAGTAAAATCGACACTTATATTTTCTGTTTTCCTCAATGTCCTTCCCCCACCAGGATTCCATCCAGGATACAATATTACTTTTTTTTTTTTTAACAATATTACCTTTACTTGTCATGTCTCCTTAGGTGGTGGCTATGACAGTATCTTAGACTTTTCTTGTTCCTGATGATGGTTTTGAGGAGCACTGGTCAGGTATTTTGTAGAATGTGTCTCTGATAAGAGTGGGAATGTAGCTTGGTGGCAGAGTGCTGGATTACCATGTACAAGGTCCTGGGTTTGATCTCTAGCATCAGAAAAATGCCCTCAGAGAGAATTTGCCTGATGTTTTTCTCATGATTACACAAGGTTTGGGGAGGAAAACGACAGAGGAAGGAATCACTAACAATTACTCTTTTACTGTTCCCAGAATAGTATACATTTGAAATAATAGCCTTTTTTAGATTGACTTCTCTCAGTAATATACATCGAAGTTTCCTGCCTGTCAGTGCAGGATTTGACTGCTTTTTTTTTCCCCCCATTATTGGGAGTTGAACCCTGCCTGGGCCTCACACATGCTAGGCAAATGCTCTGTCACTGAGGTACATCCCACCTCTTTTTCATTCTTGGGTCTCACTAAGTAGCTAAGTTGCCCAGGCTGCCCTTGAACTTGTAATTCTTTTGCCTCAGGTTCCCATAGTGCTGAGATTGCTGGTGTGCTCCACCATACCTGTCCCCATTCGTTCTTAAATTTTAAAGAAAGATAAGGTCTAAGTTGCCCAGGCTGCCCTTAAACTTTTGATCCTTCTGCTTAGCCTCCTGAGTAGGGATCACAGACACACACCACAATGCCTGGCTCATTTCTTTCTAGCACTGAATAATACTCCATTCTCTGGATGTAACAAGTTTATGTATCTATTCATCTACTGAAGGACATGTTAGCTGTTTCCAAAGTTTGGCGATTATGAATATAGCTGCTATAAACGTTTCTGTAGGTTTTTGTGAGGACAAAAATTTTCGACTCCTTTGGGCAAATACCAAAGAGCAGAATTACCGGATCATATGGTAAGGGTATGTATAGTTTTCTGAGAAACTTCTAATTTGTCTTCCAGAGTGCCTGCACAATTTTGCATTCCCATAAGCAAGAGACAAGATTATCTGTTGTTCAATAGCAAGAGCACAAGAAAGCATCATTTATAATCACATCACACTAGGGGTACAAACCTCCACCTCGACACTGGTGATGTTGACCACAGTCATCTGGCTGAGGTATTTGTCAGGTTTCTCACTGTGAAGTTGCTCTTCCTCTCTACCCTCCCCGTCTTTGAAAGGAAATCACAAGGAGGGGCCCACAGTCCAGGCTTCACTTTGCCTCTGAGGGCAGAAAATCTACATGAAGTCTTCTGCGTGGGAGATCTGTCTCTTCTCCTATTTATTCAATCATTTACTTATATTTGTACGGACACATGGATATCTAATTTTATACTTTGGGTTACAATCTAGTACTCTTCTTTTGTTGCTCAGATAGTCTAGCTTTGCCCGTTGGGAGTGTTTTCAGCTGGTTCCTGCGTTCATACTAATTTTCAATATGGATAGATATAACCCATATAAACAAAAGCTCTTTGAGGGATCTCAGTAATGCTTGAGTGTGAAAGACTTCTGAGACCAAAACTTTCGTGAGCCTCTGCTCTAGGGGACCGCTTCTTCCAAGTGACCCCAGGTGTCTGTACGTGGTTTTTCTGCAAGAAGGGGCTGTGGCCCGGGCAGAAGATACAGCAGCCACGCTGCTGCACCCTTGGGAACACCGCATTTCCGCGCTCCGGCGTTCCTAAATTGTTCTTAGCCTCTGAAATGCACCGGCCTCCAAGACGCAGCTCGGCCTGCCCTGTCTTTCCTGCAAACGCCACTGCGGGGCGCTCGGCCCCCAGAGTGAGTCACCACGCCGCGAGCCGGGAAGCGGCAGGCATCTTGGCTGGCTCAGCGCTTTCCCCGCCGGCCGGGGGCCCTGGCCTGGCCGCAGCAGCCTCGCCCCGCCCCAGGTTCGGCCGGCCCGCTCCCCTGGGCCCCATCAGGCGCGGCGCCGCAGCAAAGAGCGGTCCTGGTGCAGCGGCAGGACGCCGAGGGGGCGGCGGCGGGTTGTCCTCTGCTTCGCTCCGAAGCGTGCCCCGCTGCCCTCCCCGAGCCACCTCTGCTGGGAGCACCGACCGCTCCCCTGGCCTCGCTCCCGCCTTGCACACGCGCGCGCGTACACACAGGCCCCCCCCCGTCCCCCACCCCCCGTCCCCCACCCCTGTCCCGGCCGGCTGGGCCGTGCAGACCTTTGCAAGCGCACGATAGCCAGGGTAAACGGCTGCAGCTGGGGACCTGGCTAATTGATACAATAAGTTCTGTAATTGCTTCGAAAATAAGGTAATGATTTGGCAGCGGGAATGCTTTGATCTTATCAGCCATGAGACAGCTCTCCAAATGAAACTTCAGAGAAGGACTGGAGGCCTCCAATTTGCAGTGTGAAGGCCAAGGATAGCCTTGGCCCCAACCCGCCCCTCCCCAAGTCGTCTTCGTCAGGTCTGACACTCTGGGCTTTTCGAGAAGGGATGGAGAGGACTTTCTCCTAGGAAGGCTGAGAACACACATACACACATAGACCATGTGTGGAGATGGATGAGTTCTGGGCTCTTCCAGAACTGGGGGATGGCTGCAAGACCAGTGCACTCCTAGAGAGACAGTAGAGAAGGAAATTGGACTGGGGGGAGAGACGGATTTTGAAATACCTGACTTGGAACAATCCTGGTGACATTTCTCATACAGTGAGAGCTGCTGATTTGGACTTTTCAGGCAACAGAGGGTAACAGAGGGAAGACAACCTTGAGTGTCCTGCCTTCTCCAAGAATCTGCACACACTCTCACACATATCCTCGCTCTGCGCTGTGGGTGTCCCTGCCTGGCAGAGGCCCCAGCACAAAGAGGATTAGAGAGATGAGCTAATCTGGTTTGTATCCCAGACATGGCCCCAGAAAGGGACTTTGTCTACCCTTATATTGAAGGGGATGAAGGAGTGAGAAGTCCTTTGAGGGCCTGCCGGCCGACAGTACCCCTCCCCACTGGAGTTCCTAGGATACTAGACTCCCGACTTCAGGGTCAAATTTAGGGAGCAGAGAAATAGGCGCCTTGGGAACAATGAGGTGGGTTGTGCTATGTGAAGTAAGAGGTAAAGACAGAAACTCCCAGAGATGGAACTAGATCTCTACCCTACTTGTTCAGAAGTAGGATCAGAGACAAGGAGTTTGAAATTGTACTTTTAAGGAGACTGCAACTTCAGGACCTAGTCAGTTACCTAGGCGATCTAATCAGCATTTCCTTGGTTAAATTAGGCTCCTTTCCTTCCAGACCTATCGTACCCAAAATTCCTCAGTAATGCTGAAAGTCTATAAATTGGCTTGAGAAAGTAAAGAACAGGAACCCGATCCTAAGATAAAGGAACAGGCTGAAAAACTCCAAAGAATGTTTAAATTACCTATCTTAACAAAACTGGGCCCATATCTGTAAAATGGGCTAGTATCCTTCTGAGGGGTAGGCCACCTTTTCCCAGGGTTTCTATCCTCTCAAGAGAAGCAGAAATGATCCCAAGTCCAGAAAATAAGTGCCTCTCTCTCTTGCGGGCCCACACTCTATTTCTTTAAGTGTGTACTTTTTAATTTCTGCTTACCCCTCCTGTGCCTCTTACCGCCTGGTTCTGAAAATTCTTTATCCATAATGAGAGTCAGCGAATTTGCAAACTTATTCCGTGGGTAGTGTGGGTTAGTCCTTATCTCAGCTTTGGAAAACTTCTCAGACCCTGCCTGGTGACAGTTCCACCAGTGAGGAAACTGAGGCCTGGAATGGGAAAATGACTTAGTCATCCAAACAGTGCATGACTGAATTAAAGGGGAAAAGTTTTCTGATTTTTTTTTTTCTGGTCCAGTGTATGTTGCACTGTGTTGCAGGAGCTGTAAAGGGAAAGTGTGAAACAGAGGCTAAGAGAAGGAGACAAAGAGAAACCACACACCAAGGAAAACACAAAGAGGCAGGCAGACACACACAGAGACACTGGGGAAGTCACAGAGAGTAAAAAGACCCAGAGATAAGGAGCATGAAACAAGAGCAAGACCAACAGCTGTACACAGCAAGACAAACGGAAGCAGAGAGAGACATGCAGAAAGACGGGGAGTGACACAGATGAACAGCCAGAAATACAAGAGACAGGGTTCAGGAAGAGAGGGGCAGACAGACATTCAGAAGCGGGGAGGGGACAGATGTACAAACTCAGAGATAGGCATAGACACAGAATGACAAACAAATGCCAAGAGAGACTCGGAGATGAAGCCACAGAGAAGAGCGATGGAGAGAGCTTGAGAATCAGCTTTCAAGTGTGCTGAGGGCAGAGTGGCAGAGAGATGGTGGGCTCTGCAGATTTTTGCTCATCAGAAATCAATCACACTTCAAGATCATTCTGGAGCCCAGAACAGGTGGTAGGGAAAGAAAGAGAGCTCAATGCTGCATCTATTTAATACAGCAGATGAGAAAAGGAGGCCCAGGGGCAAAATGGGAACTCTCCCTTGGGGAGAGGCTGGTCAGTGACCACCCAGGATCTAGCAGCACACCCACTGGCCTCACACAGAACCTGGGCCACCCGCCCAGGATGGCCAACAGCCCGCCTGACTCCAGTCTGATTACAGCCAAAGTGCCAAAAGGCTCCAGAACCCCCTAGAGCTCTGCTCCATGGTCCTGCCTCCTCAGGCCTCATCTCCTCCTCCCTGTCTCCCTTAAATCTCTCTCTTTGGGAGAGTAGTTTACCCTCCCTGTTTAGCCACTAGCTGGAAGAAAGGGGTTCTGCCTCACCAAGCCCCTTTCCTGGATTTGGGGCTGGATTCTCCTTCCCTCCAAAGTTTGGCCTGGCTTCTTTGAGACACGTTCCACCTCTCGCCTGAGAGCTCATAAATACCAAGGAGAGGCCGGCCAGAGTGTGTACAAAGCATGGATCGCCACACCACCCCCCCTTAAAAACCCCTGGGTTCTTCCCAAGCTCCCTTCTCTTCCCCAGACACCTGCACAGTGCAGCATGGCAGGAGGTAGGGCCTGTGTGAACCTGGCCTCAATTCAAATGAGATTTGCCTTGGTTTGCAAAGCAATCTCAGGAAAGGCGTCTCAGGGCCCCTTGTGCAAGTAGCAGGCTCAGGAATTCCTTGACTCCCATCCAACACCTCCCCCCCCCAGCCCCTTCTTGGCCTTTTTCTCTGCTCATTACCATCCACACCACCTCCCACCCACCGGGAAAGAGAAGGTCATCGCCAAAGGGGCCCAGGGAAGGGGGGCCTTCTGGAGAATAGACCAGGGTGGAGTGAGAGCTGTTTATCCACACCCGAGTTCCCTTTAGCTCATCTCCACTCCCATCCAAGGGCCAGTAAAAATTCAAAGTCATTCAGCCACACACATATGAGAATGGAGTGAAAGATGGGTCCTAACTCTAAGTAGCCTCACTGGGGAGTAGAGAGAGCATGAGGTAAGATATCAAGGGTGAGAAGGGACACTTGCCCTTTGGGCAGCCACTTCTGAAAGAGCAGGAGACTTGGCGCACACCTGTAGTCCCAGCTGTTTGGAGGGCTAAGGCAGGAGACTGCAGGTTTAGGGCAAGTCTAGTCAACTTCACAAGACCCTGTCTCCAAATGAAAATTGGGGAGACTGGTAGTGTAGCTCAGTGGTACAGCACCCCTGGGTTTACATCACAGTACGGCAAAAAAGAAAGGAAAAGGAAAACAGAGAGAGAGAGACAGAGAGACAGAGAGAGAGCAGGAATCTGTGGTGCCACCACAAGGAGGAGGATGAAGCTCTGCAGGCTACCTGCTGGAAGTCTAGGGAATCCGGCTCACACAGCTGAGTGGGGGCTTCCTTAGGGCTCTGTGGTTGCTGCGCAAAGCAGCACACTACATATCTGCAGCACACAGCCTTGAACCCCAACAGAGCCTAGCACACTACTCTCAGGCAGCTTTATCATACTGTATTTGCAAGAAAATGTCTGGGGAATAAGACCTTTTCCTCCTTCTGTGTTATCCAGGATCCCCCAGCCAGTGGTGAACACGGAGCAGGTGCTCTGACCTGACCCCTTGCAGGGCCCTCTAAAATAGCACTTAACTCTCAAATCACTCTTCCCCACTGTTCCCCTAACCCAGAATGTGTGTGTGTTGGGGAGGGGTACGGATAAGCTGGAGTAGGTCAGGAGCGAGTCTGAGCCTCCAGCCTTGACCCTCTGCCTGGAAGCCCCATAGCAGGCCCTTGCGTGAGCTCTCCAATAGTGTCTAGGACCTTGAGACTGGAAGTTTATTTTGAGACTTGAAACTCCAAAGTGGCAGATCCCAGAAAACCTCTTCTCTGGCTCCATATTTGTCCTCTAGTTAAGTGGTTGAGTGCAGCTCTTGCAGTCAGCTGGCTCCTGCAGCTTGGGGTTCCTCCTGGGGATCTGGGGACTGGGGTGGGGGGTGGCAAGAGGAGTAGAGGAACAAAGTTGCACCCTGAGTTGCCCACTCTAGAGCAGAGGTGGCCTGTAAGCCTTGGGGAGAAGTCTTGTCCCCTCATCTATTTCCCTCCCTCCTAGAGATGTTTCTTGGGGGTCCTCTCAGCTCAAAAATATACTTTAATAGTTAAGCATCTATGTTGTGCCAAGATACTGTCCTATTTAAACTATGAAGACAGCTGAAGCCAAAGGGGCCTCAGAAGTGAGTTTGGGGGCCCCTATGAGTGAGTCCACCCAAGGTTAGATGTGATCATCTCCGGCTCCCACCCTACTACTCCAGGCCCATATGTAGAAACAAACACAGGGCCAGGGTCACACCCAGGCCTAAACATACCGGAGTCTGGGAGCAGTGCTAAAGCTGGAAGCCTGCTACCCTGCAAAGGGGTGGGCTGGGCTGGAAGGAAGTGAAGGAGTAGTTCAAGGAGAAGGGCCAAGCTGGGAATGAGGCTGGGCTCACTCCTCTCCCACCCGCCTCTCTCCGGTGAACTTACTGTCATGGAATATGCGCCTTTCCAGGGACAACGCAGGCCAACAGGAGCCTAGAACAAAGGAAAGAGAGAAGGGAAGGGAAGAGTCAGCTGGTGGCCCTGAAGGGACATGGTCCTAGTTCCTATGGCCAGCATGCTCACCCTGCCTGGTCTCCCATTCCCTTCCAACTCCAGTCCAGCCCCATTTTCACCTGCAGCATCCAATGGGGATGGGCACCTTCACCCCTCCATTACCCATCTTGATTCCTCTCCTCCTCCCTAGCTCACTCTGCTCCACCTGGCTGACCCCTCGCTAGCCCCTGGGTACCAGCCTTCTCCTATCTTGGGCTGTCTTACTCCTTAGTTCTCATTGGAATGCTCTTCACTAGAATCTGCCCAGCTTGTTTCCTCACCTCTTTGCTTGGATCTCACTGTGAAGCCACCTACCCTGATCTTCTTCCTTACAACTGTGACCCATCCCCTTGCACTGTTATATTTTTTCCCAAAGTGGTATTAACCACTTTCAAACATACTGTGTTTCTCATTGTCCACCCCCCCCAAAGACTGTAAACTCCATGAGGGCAGAAATTTTCTTTGCATAGATACACGACCAATGCCTAGCACAGTCCTGTCATATGACAGAAAGTGAGCAAATAGTTGTGCAATTGATGAATGTGCTCAGACTCTTAGCATGTAAAGTAGAGGCAAAGGATTGAGGAGGGAGGATAAAGGTCTCTCTGAACCCTGCTCCCTTGTCTCTGTCTCTGAGATGACTTTGGTCAGCTTGTACCCTGCTGCATCACACTCTGGTTTCTCTAATCTCTGCCACCCCTCCCCTCCACAAGAACTGATATCAAATTTGTGTTTAAGGGGAGTGGGCAGTTATCGGCGCGTGATTTACACTGGGACTTTACAGTTTTTGGGTTTTTTTTTTATTTTAGAGACTGAACCCAGGCCCTTCACACTGAGCTACATCCCCAGCTCATTTTTATTTAAAAAAATTTTTTTGTGGGGCGAAGTCTCACTATGTACCCCAGACTAGCCTCAAAATCCTGGTGATACTCCTGCCTTAGCCTCCTGAGTGCTGAAATTAACAGGCGTGGGCCACCACCATGCCGGCTTTGGGACTAGAAGCTTTATCAAAGACACCTGGGAATGAGGGGCTAGGCGGGAGAAACTGAAGGCTGACGAAGGGGTTAGGGCCAGATCCCAACTGCACTCTCAAAGTTAGAAGGCCCAGAGCTTTAAAACCAATCTTTTGGCCATTCTGCCCCCAAGGGGGCTCTACCTGCTAGCCTGGGAAGTCCGGGGTGGGGGGTGTGGGATGGGAGAAGAGAGAGAGTCACTCTAAGCAGACAGCACTTCCCACCCCTTCCCGACTTACCACGCCCCCGACAGTGTGCGGGGCTGGGTGGGGGGCAGCGGAGAGGAGGAAGGGTGGGAAGGCGTCGGAGAGAAAATGCTCCAGGGCTTCCACTCTTTCAGCAGGACCCCCACCCTGGCCTCTGGTGTGGGAAAATCGCCCAGCTGTTTCTGATTCTTTGCTACTCAGGGGCCCGCCCGAGGGGTGGGGGACAGAGACACCGGGGGAGCCGGGGAGTCCGAACCCTGCAGGAAGGGGCCAGGGTCCGCGTCCAGTCTGCAGGTTGGGCCTCGTCGGCCTCGGCCTTCCACTCCGGTCCTCAGGCTGGGAAAGCACCCGGGCGAGGGGCAGGTGGGGTGGGGGGAGCTAGTTCTAAAGGTTGCGGAGAAAGGAGGGTTGGAAGGGTCGGAAGAAGCAGAAGCACTGGGCCCTAGAGAGAATTCTCTACCTGAAGCCACCGCCCACGGTGCCGCTGTAGGCAGTGTCGAGAAGGGCGTTGAGACTCTCCCGCAACTCCCGGTGGCAGTTTCTATCCCTTTCACGGAAGAGCAAGCAGGAAGAGAACCCAGAGAAATGAGTGCATCTTCTGTGTCTCCGTAGGTTAGGGGACAGGGGAAGCGTCTGCAAACCCTCCCACTACGCGCCCTGCCATCAGCCACGGCCGTGCAGCCCAAATGAAGGGCGCTAGGACCCGGTGGTGCGGCGTTGGTAGGGACTGGGCGCTACCGGCTCAGCTGCGCCCCGTCGCGTCGCCCTAGAGCAGGTGGGGGCGCGGCGCGGAGCGCCCCGCGCTGGCGCAGGCGGAGCCGCCCTGAAGGCCGCGCGTGTCCCGGGCCTCGGCCCCGCCCCGCGCCGTCCAATGAGAGCCCACGGCCGGAGGGGCTGTCCGCACAGTCGGCCCCGCAGCTGCACTCCGCGCCTCCGAGCCCCTGACACCGCACCTCGTGCGGGGCCGCGCGCCCCAGACCCCAGCGGGGCGCGCCGTCGTCGGTTTGCGGACGCCGCGACTTGCGCCCTCTCCAGGACCCTGCGCTCGGCTCCTGGACTCCACGTGACCTCAAGTCCCGAGGCACCAGCGAACCCCATGGCCATCCCGAGGGGTGAGGTAGGAGCAGCCTGAGAAACCCTAGACGGTGCCCCGTCCACGCCCCTCCGGGCTGCGCTGCGGGCGTCTTCGGGGAGCTATGCTGAGGCCGGAGGGTGCTGAGGAAGCTGCGCAGCTCGCCCCTCGGCGCGCCCGCGCCCCCGCCCCTGCCCTCGCGCCCAGACCCGCGGCCCCCGACGTCTCCCCGGCTTCGGCCCGCCTAGGTATTGCCTGTCTTCTGCTGCTGCTGCTGACTCTACCGGCCCGCGTGGACACGTCCTGGTGGTGAGTGCGCCTGTGAGGGCTGGGTGGGTGAGTTGTGGGGTCGTGGGGGCTGCAGGCACCCGCAGGGAATACCGTATACAGCTCTTCGCACGGGCTGCTCAGGGGACCAAGTTGCTGCTCGGACAGAGACGATCCTGGCACGACTGTCGCTGAAGTGTGAGTGACTGGTGAGGGAACAGGGGGAGATGAGGCGACGAGTTTCGCCCACCAGGTGAGGTTGTATGGAGCAAGAAGGCCCCATGGTTGAGGGTCCCGTGGCCCCTATATGCTGTTCCCCTCTACTTCAGCATAGGCCCTTTTGGGCAAAACCTGCCTTCTTGTTTTTTCTCACGGTGGGTTCAAGGAACCAGCCACCCTTCCTGGGCCTGTGGTGGTAGTTCTGCAGGGTCCTCCATCGCTTAGGGTCTCCCTTTCGAAGGCAGAGAAGGGGCAGCTGGCAAGGACTGACAAGCCTCTGCTAGTCTACCCACACGGAACGCAGGGGGCTTTGGTGAAGCAGCAGCACCCAGTGCGAGGTTTAGGAATGAAATACAGGCGGAAACAAAACACTTGGGTTTGCATAATCTGGGCATTTGTCTTCAGCCTCAGTTTTGAGGATGTCACTTGGAAGCTTGATGTCTCTCTCCCCTTCTGTTTTTCTTCCCTAAATGACCCTCCTCCCATCTCTCCCCTCTAAGAGTCAGAGACTTCTGGAGTCCCAAAGTACTCCACGGATCTCTCTCAGGCCTTACACTCCAGACACTTCACAAGAGGGCAGATGAGGCAAGAGGCATGAAAAATCCACAGGATATCTGTTGTCTGTTATTCGCAGAATTCCCCCACCCCCACGTGCTCCCCAGCCCTGGACTGCACTCACCCTCTTCTCTCTGGAAAAAGAGCTGCTCTCCCTCCTCCCCCACCTGGGGGGGGCGAGCAGGGAAAGCGGGGGTAGCGTGGGCCTGAGAAAAGATTCAGTCTTCTCGTCTTTCCTCTTCACAGCCTCAGTCAAACTGCCCTCTTGGACTGGGCTAGTGCCCCTCTCAACCATGTAGTACGCCTCCTTCCTTTCCTTACTCTGCTCCTCCTCCCTTGCAACCAACACACCCCCACCCCCCACAAAGTGTGGTCTCTCCTCCTCTTGCACCCTGTGGCTTTTCTCCTCTTGACTTGGAATCCTGGCTGGAAGGGTGAGGGGTAGCTGGCTGAGGGGCCAGTCAGCTTGGACTGCAGATTCCTATCATTTCAAGATGCGTCCCTCTCCATCCCCACCCCCACCCCTTTTTCCTGTAGAAGAAAAATCTCTCTTTTGGATCTTTTTTATCTCCGTAGTGTTGGGGAAGACAAGGAGGGGGGTTCTGGATGGGGAAGCAGGCTGGCCTGTATCTTACATCTGGCTTGAAACATTCCTGTAGAAAGGGAAAGGGAAGAAGGGAGGCAGGAAAAAAAAGCCCTTAGACGTTCATAGTGAGATCAAAACCACCCTTTACTTTCAGGGCCCATTTTGGCGGGGCACTTAAATTTTTAGGGTTCCTGCTGACAAGACAGTATGTCTCAATAGCCCAAATGGCAATTTGCTTTTAGGGATTCTTGATTGACTTACCAATTTGGGAAGCAGTCTTGGGGACCAGTTGGTGTTTTGATGAGGTAAAGTGTGACTCTGACAATTTCATCAACCTAAAGACCCAAATGGGGTTCTTCCTAGTCCTTATTTTTTTTTTTTCCCTTGACTACTCTCTCTCCCTTTACATTGTTCTGCCTATCTCTTCGCCCCCATGTGGTTCACATTAAAGATTCTGGGAAAACTCCTAGATGGAAGAGCTCTGAAGGGAGGCGAGCTGCACACAGAGGGACTTAGAGCTTCCTGTGAAGTAGAGAAGGGCAGCAACAGGGCCATGGAGGTGTGTGCAGGGGTTGTTTCAGTCTCCTTGCTCCTCACCTTTCATAGCAACAGGCTCAGATGCCTACACCCATGGTCACCACTTCTCAGATAAGGTGGAAAGCTGACTTCTGAAGGCAGGTCTGGTGCTTAGTAATTATCTGTCTCTTAAGAAAAAACCACCAAGACTGATACTCTGTACAGCTCCTGGAAGAGATACCTGTTGATTCATTGTCTGTGTTCCACTATGGAGCAGAAGCTAAGTCTGATCTTCCTCATGGCCCAACATTCTCCCTCTCTACTCTTATCTAGAGGAGGAAATGGATGGGTTCATCTTAGGTCCTGTGACAAACAACAAGAACTAGGGGAGTTCTATCACGTGTGTTCCAGTTCCATTTGACAGGGGTTTAGATATAGGGAGTCCAAGAGCAGGATTGTGTTCATGGGTTCACAAAGACGGAAAAACACAGAGTGGTATCAATATTAGCAGTATTGTTACCAAGAACAGCTGCCACTTAATGAACCCTTACTAGGCTCCAGGTACAATGGCCAAGCACCTTATAAGCACCACTTTCTTTAATCCCCAGATAATCCGATGAGGTAGGTACGATTATTATCCTTTATTTCACAAATGATGAAAGGGAGAGGACCCGTAAGAAACCTGCCAGAGTTCACGCCAATTTTGGAACCAAATTTGTCTACTCCTGTGAAAGCACTGTGTGCATCTCTTGTCCTTGAATCAAAATGAACCTGGACATTGGAGTCAGATGGCCTTCATTCAGCCTGGTTCTCCTCTGATGAGGCCTGATGGAGCAGATACTCTCACTTAATATCCTTGAACTTCTTAGTTTCTTCATCTATAAAATGAAGATTTCTCCCTCCATCCTCCCTCGCATGTGTGTATTTTTATGCAGAAAATGTGTTGTGAATTATAAAGTATCATACAAATGTTGTGGAATAAAGGACAGATTATAGGAAGCTAATAGCTTTATTCCTGTGTTCAAAGCCCTATATGTAATGGGCTGAACCATGTATACTAGGGGATGTACACAAAAGGAGGCTCTCCAGCCTTACTAAAAGGATGCAAACACAAAACACCTACAAATAGACTGGTAATGTTGACAAGTAGTTAAACCGTGACCAAAAGGAAGTTTATGGCTTGCTAGGGGAGATAGAAATAGAGGATAAATCAGTTACTGAGTACCTACTGTGCACCAGGTAAGTTCTCAGTACTGGGTATATTTAAGTGAACAAAAGAAAGGGCTGGGATGGGACTCAGTGGCAGAGTGTTTGCCTAGCATGTGTGAGGCTCTGGGTCTGATCTCCAGCAACACACACATGCAAGATAAAAACAAGAGAGAAAAATTCCTTCTTCCAGGTGTGGTGGGGCACACTTGTAGTCCCAGCTGCTTGGGAGGGTGAGGCAGGAGGATCACAGGTTTGAAGCCAGCCTGGGCAACTTAGTGAGATCCTGTCTCAGAATAAAATTTAGAAAAGACTGGGGGGGTGCGCCATAGTGGTAGACTACTTGCTGAGCATGTGGGAGGCCCTGGGTTTGATCTCCAGTACAGGAAAAAGAAGTCCCTGTCTTCATGGAGCAATACATCCAAATCAGGTTGGAATCTTGTTGAAATCCTGATTCTGACTCAGTGGCCTGGGTGCGGCATGTGGAGCTGCATTTTAGCCAATCCTCAGGTGAGACAGATACTGTTGCTTTGGGACCATACTTTGAGTAGCAAGGGGCTAGAATAAGATGAGTCATTCGTCAAAGGAAGAAATAAGAATTTGTTAAGAGCAGGTGAAGAGAGATCATTCTGGTTTGGGAAGCTGGAAGGAAAGTGAAGAACTAACCTCTAAAAAAGGAAAGCAAAACTGGAGAATTGGGCATTTGGTATCCTCTGCCCAACTCCAGACTGTCTCATGAGGGCTGGATTATTGGTCTCCTGTTCCCATCCAGCCTCGCTCCTCCCAAGCCCCAGGAGCTAGGGGATTCCTTAAACATCTTCTTGCCCCTAACAGCTGAGCTCAGTGCTTGGCACTTAGTAGGTATTTTGCAAGCACAGGTTTGACGGAGAGGAAGATGGGCTTTGGCTCAGGCTCAGCATTATTGGAGACCTCCATACTACAGGGAGCCAACTACTGCACAGCAGGCAGGCCCCATGGTCTGCAGAATCTTGAAGCAGTTATTTATTGGGGAAAGCATGGTAGTGGAAAAAATTATCTTCCCATCTTAGATACTGAACAGATGTTCCCATGCTGATTGAGGCTGTAATAAGAAGGACCAATGTGGACTGCAGCAGAATGGATTTAAGTCAGACCACAGGAAGGCCTTTTTTCCCAGTTTGGCCTGACCAACTCCAGACAGTCTCATGAGGGCTGGATTATTGGTCTCCCATTCCTATCTAGCCCCCCTCCTCCTAAGACCCAATTAAAAACAAAAAACACCCATTGCCTAGAGCAGTACTCTGGGGCTGATCTGGGGAAGCAGAACCGTGGTGAGCTGAGCCGGGAACAAGCTCCAACTCCAACGGTCTTGATTCTCCAAACAAAGCACCATGGCAGTGGGTGTAACTCCTGACTGTGCGTCAGGCAGCCCTTTCCGGCCTGGCCTAGCCTTCGTGTTTATTTTGTTTGTTCCTGGAAGCTGCTGCCCTGATGGACAGTGCTGGGGACACTGATTCTGTGGGATTTGTTAGTGGAAGCCAGCCCTCTCACCCCTCCCTCAGGACAGATGGGGCCCATCAGCCCTGCTGAGTTCCCGAAGAGGCAAGCATCAGCCCTCCTTGTGTTTGTTTGAGTTGGTGTCACCAGTGGTGATCCAGTCTGTGGGTGAGGGCTGGCTGTGGGAATGCACAGGGGGAGGGGACACAGGGCCCGGGGCAGTTTAGTTTTTCCCTTCCCCCACTGGCTGCTCTTTCTTCTCACCCACTTCTAGGCCCATTTTGGGGCTGTTCCCAAACCACTCGCTCATTCATAGCTCAGACCACAGCTTTTCTGTCTGTAGCAGCAACTGCTCTCCACAGCCCCCACCTGTTCTGAAAAGAGGAGGGGGCATCCCTGTGATGTTTGGATAGGAAAATAAAGCATGCCCAGCAACCAGGAAAGGTGTTACATGGGGAGCTGGAGAGAAAGAAAGGAGTGGGAAGCAGAGCTGACCTGTTGAGCTGAAGAGTGTGGGTGGTTAGATCTCTTTTGGTTGCCTCTTGGGGAGAAAGGGTGATACACTCCTGTTTTCTCTCCAAAACTCTCTTTCTGAGGCTTATGGGGCATCTAGGCCTACGAGTGTTTCAAAGAAAATATTGCTTTGAGAAAATTGAGGATGACTCTAGCAACCCACCTATATTTGAATAGCCCTGTATCAATTGATCTTGTAATCACTGGTACTAGGCAGGCTGGGGACTAGAGTAATTTATCTTGCCTTTGGTTTCTCACTACAGACACTCCTCTGCCCATGTAGGTCCATAGGCTGGGTAAATGGATTTTAAAAGCATCATTAGTTAAAGGCTCTGGACCTGGAAATAGAATAGGGAGGAGAATCGGGGTGGGGTCTGCCTCACCAAACCTCAGGATTGGGAATGAAAATTTTTTAGCTATGTATGTCTCACTATAGTTGTAAATATTATTCACAATCATCCACTATGTCTCTTCCTGGCAGCCCCTCCCCTATCTCCATCTTCCTCCCACCAACATGTCTTTAAGGGCCAGCCACTCTGGATGTGCTTTTACATGTGGGTGTTAAGAGTGTTGGCTCAGACTCTCATTTTGTTAGTTTATTTTTCTGTGAGGACCGTAATGTTTCTTAAATAAACAGGCAATGGGTTTGTGTGATATGCCCACAGCTTCTGTGTATATGACACATGCCTGGCCTGTGTTCTGGGAGTGTGTGTCACTTAGGCCTTTGGCTGAGGAACTAGTAATGTTGGGAGGCCACTCAGTTATTCTTTCTGCAACTGTGTAACTATTTCTCCAGAGCTTGTGGGGAATGGTTCTACCATCAGTCTCAGGGAATGTGGGACGGGGAAGGGGAAGAAATCTCTCTACCCTCTAGATACCAAACACCACCACAACCACAGTGCAAAAAAGGGGGCTGAGGTGCTCTGACAGGACCATCTCCACCTTACAGGTACATCGGGGCACTAGGGGCCCGAGTGATCTGTGACAATATTCCTGGTTTGGTGAGCCGGCAGCGGCAGCTGTGCCAGCGTTACCCAGACATCATGCGCTCGGTGGGTGAAGGCGCCCGAGAATGGATCAGAGAGTGTCAGCACCAGTTCCGCCATCACCGCTGGAACTGCACCACGCTGGACCGGGACCACACAGTCTTTGGCCGTGTTATGCTCAGAAGTAGGGGCTCCTTCTGTCCTTCCCCAGCTCTTTCTCTTCCTATGCTTGGGTATGAAGTGGGAAGGATAGGCATGATCCCCTGGCCCCTCTACTTCATAATAAGAGAAATAACTGGGCAAAGGGCCCAGAATACAGTTGAGAACAGACTCTCAGTACCTCAGATTTGTAGGCAGGGGTCCCTCTAAATCCCAGTGCTTTGAGGTGATGGGACAAAGGTAAAACATTCCCTAGCACCTTCATCATCCTCTCTTTCACTGCCTTTCCCATTCCCTAACAAAGGGGCTTCTGTGCACTGTAAAGCTGAGGACTAGGAATAGCTTCTCTGCTTCTTACTACCACCATCATTATCATCACCCCAACACTCCCAGCACTACAGTAATGGGAACAAGAGCTAAACAGAAAGGTGATATGTAAATATTTGGAGAGTCAGTGGCTTGGTCCCAGCTCAGCAAAAAAGCTAAGCAGAGCTAGACAGTAAATTAGAAGGGGAATGAGATGGGAATTTGGTGTCAGAGGTATAAGGGTGATGATTAATCAGTCCCCAAGAGCAAGGAAGAGAGGAGAATAGGAAGGGGAAGGTAACCTGTCTCTCCCTGGGCTGGGGTATGCACTGTAGGGGAACTGTCCAGCACAGCAGGCCTGAAAAGTCTGGAATGTGGACTAAGGCAGGCTTAGCTGCACCAGTGGGGAGACTGAGTAGAAGAGGATGATTCAACATGAGACTTTGCAATGGAATGACCCAAGTAAACTGGAAGGAAACAAGAGGTCAGATGTACAAAGCAATGAATAGAGAATAGTTGAGGGCTGACAGAAGAGATCAGATACTCTAGGGCAATGATGGTGAACCTTTTAGAGCTTTCAATGATGCATACAGCCTGCTGTGTGGCACACATGGTGTAGGTTCACCACCACTGTACTAAGGAATGCTCTTGGAAGGGAAGGGCACCTTGAACAAAGGGTGAGTGGGTGGGGGTGACTCTTGGAATGAAAAGGAGAGGTTTCTGAGGCTGTGTGGGTTGAAGAAGAGGACAGATATGGGCTTCTTTCCTGAAACACACCTCTACCTTTCTCTTTCTAGGCAGCCGGGAGGCAGCATTTGTATATGCCATTTCATCAGCAGGGGTAGTCCATGCTATCACTCGTGCCTGTAGTCAGGGTGAACTGAGTGTATGTAGCTGTGATCCCTTTACTCGTGGTCGACACCATGACCAACGTGGGGACTTTGACTGGGGTGGCTGCAGTGACAACATCCACTATGGTGTCCGCTTTGCCAAAGCCTTTGTGGATGCCAAGGAGAAGCGGCTTAAGGATGCCCGGGCCCTCATGAACTTACATAACAACCGCTGTGGTCGCACGGTCAGTACTTATGTCTGTTTATGTACATTCGTATTTGCTGGGGGTGACAGTTTGTGTGACCATAGACTAAATGTGAAGATGGAAGAACTGAAGACTTCTGGATCAGTTCTAAAAGCCCCAACATCCTGAGATAGGAGCATTAAAAAGTAATAAAGGAAAACAACTTTTTTGTGGTGCTGGGGATCAAATGCAGGGCTTCTTGCATACTAAGCAAGTGCTGTGTCACTTGAGCATTATCTCTAGGAAGAAGTAACTTTAAATATAAAAAGAACTACCTATTCACTAGTATTTGAGTACTCCTATATACTGTGCTAGAAAATAACACACTACAGAAGCAGAATGCATGGTACTTGGTACCCTAAAACATGTGAGAACTAAAGGATATGCAAACGTGCCATAATCATTAACAGAACTCTATGACTCTACAAACCCAACAGGCTGTCATGACAAGGAAAGCACTGCTGGCCCAGGAAGATTTCCTAAGTAGAACCTGCCCCCACCCGGCTCTGTCTGTCTGTCTCAGCTGTACTGGAGACTGAACTCAGGTCCTCCCCAATGATAGGCAAGTGCTGTACCAGTGAGCTACACCTTAGTATCCTCCCCCCTTTCTGAGACACTGTCTCATGAACTTACCAGGCAAGCCTTGAACTTGTGATCCTTCTGCCTGAACCTCCAGAATAGCTGAGATTTACAGGCATGTGCCACAGCGCCAGGCTTAGAAGAGAAGTTTCTTTTCTTTCTTTTTTTTGTTTTTGTTTCTTTGCTTTTTTGAGGCAGGGTCTTGCTGTGTAGCTCCCGCCTCAGCCTTCTGAGTGCTGGCATTATAAGCATGTGGCCAACAGATCTCAAAGCACTCATGCTTTTGGCCGTTGGGATGACTAAAACTTGCCGTGACTAGTGCCTGTTCCTTACCTGCCTCCTCCTCCCTCCAGGCTGTACGGCGATTTCTGAAGCTGGAGTGTAAGTGCCATGGTGTGAGTGGCTCCTGTACTCTACGTACCTGCTGGCGTGCACTCTCAGACTTCCGCCGCACAGGAGATTACCTGCGGCGGCGCTATGATGGGGCCGTGCAGGTGACGGCCACCCAAGATGGTGCCAATTTCACAGCAGCCCGCCAAGGCTATCGCCGTGCCACCCGTACTGATCTTGTCTACTTTGATAACTCCCCAGACTACTGTGTCTTGGACAAGGCTGCAGGTAAGTAAGAGAAACAGGTGGCGATATGGAGCCCAGATTCTCAGCACAGGCACCCTGGCTAATCATAGTTGGTTCAGCTGTAGGAATCAGGGAAGCAGGTGCTGTGGGAGGAGTCAGTTTCCTCCCCACATGAAAACTTGGGCATGAGATTGGTGACTAATATCTCAGTCTACGAGGCCCAGTGCTGTCAAAGTAGGGAGGAAGTTATTCAGCTCCTTGAGGCCTAAAGTCACTCCTTTATATTTCCAGCACCTGTGGTACAGTAGGCACTACTTACAGAATATTTAAATGAACTACCTGTTTTTGGGTTTCAAGCAATGTTGAGGGCTATACAAAAACTTAAAATGTAGCACTAAATCTTTGGTTCTTTACAATCTAGCTAAAGAAATGAGATTGGCTGGTGATGCAGCTCAGTGATAGCGCATTTGCCTACCATGTGCAAGGCAATGGGTAAGCAAATACAACTACAAAGAGAAATAAAGATAAGTTTATTTGGAAATTTGGAATGTAAGCTGTTTCTTGAAGTATGGGGATTATCTGGATAGCAACAAAGAACAGGCAGATGTTTTCTGTATGTGAGCAAAGTGGTAGGTGGGAAGGTACCTGACCTGTTTCAGGGACAGAGCAGATCAATACAACTGAGTCAGGATTTCTAGCAAGGAAGAGTAAAACTAGAAAGATAAGTTGGGACCAGACCATGAGTGATCTTGAAAGGCTGTATTCAGTGTCCTGCCACTGAAGATTCTGAAATAGAGTGCGGGAAGCAAGGAAAGCGGAGGTTCCTGCCAAACACAGGTAAAGCTGCAAATGGTTGGTAGTAAGCAGAAAATACTTGTTTTTCAATCTGTTCTAGGTATTTCTGGTGGACTTCTTGGAAATGCTGGAAAGTGATCAGGTATTTCCCCAGAAAGTGGAAGTTACCATTTGGCTCATGGTTTCTGGTTCAGATAGGTTAAATTACGAACAACATGCAGTGCAACAGAACTGCTTCTCTTCTAGTACTGTCTAGGGTTTCCAGGCTCCTCAGACTTGAGTGAGATGGAGCCCAAAACCTGTTTTCAATACTGTTTGTTTTCACTCATCACTGTCACTCTTGGAGAGTCAAATGGCTCAAAGGAAAACTGTGCCCAGAAATAGGGTGGAGCTCACCCAATTAATAAAGTATGTGTACTCGTAGGGTGCTAGAAGAAAAAAGGGTGGGAGAGCCATTTTGATTCCCCTAGTGATTTCCTGCCACTAAGTATGTTTTTCACGTAGTCTGTTTCAGAAGGTTAGTCTCTGGATGCTTGGGAATAATTCCATAACATGTGAGGTATAAGCCTATTTTACCATACCTAAAATATACCTTTGGGGAAGGGTCTTTGGAGTTAGGAGGGAGAATGAGTCATATGTGTGTTAGTTTTTCTCAGAAACATAAAATTAAGCCTCATAAAACCCAAAGTGGGGGCTGGAATTCAGAGTATAAGTCAATCCAAGGAGTATGGAGCCAGGCGTTCCCTCTAAAGCAGTACTATCCAATCAGACTTTCTGTGATGGTAAAAATATTCTTATAGCTGCACTCTAGTATAGTAGCAACCAGTCACATGATTATTGAGTACCTGAAATAGGTAGTTCCCTACTCCAAGATCTGTAATGGATACCTGAAA
Organism: Hystrix cristata; assembly: GCA_004026905.1. Classification (NCBI taxonomy): domain Eukaryota; kingdom Metazoa; phylum Chordata; class Mammalia; order Rodentia; family Hystricidae; genus Hystrix; species Hystrix cristata. The sequence goes on along the minus strand of PVJO010007753.1, from coordinate 48,141 downwards.
CCAAAGACAGTACCAAACCTTACACATACTATATTTTTTCTTCTATGTACATACCTATGTTAAGTCTGTAAGTTAAACAGTAAGAGATTAACAATAATAGCTAATAATAAAATAAAACCTTTTCTTAGTGGTGATGGAGATCAAACACAGGGCCTTGAACATTTGGGCAAGTGCTCTACTGAGCTACATCCCCAGCCCCTACTTTAATAATACAATAAAACATTTAATATTTATGAATTGTTTCTGGAATTTTCCATTTAATATTTTCAGACCACAGTTGACCATAGGTAACTGAAACCACAAAAAAAGGGGGACAACTGTATAGCTAGTGTGATTAAAAACTAAATTTATTAGTTAATTTTAGTTAATCAAAATTTAAGACTCCATATAGCTCATGTTACTATACACTGCACAGCACAGTTCCAGAGTTTAAAAGTGCTTTTTGATGCCAAAGAGAAGAACTTAACCACTGAGTTACACTGCCAGCCCTAAAATAGATTATTTTGAACCAATGAAAGTTCTAGCACCCCCCCCATATCCCAGTGAAATTATGGAGACTGCTGTGGTTGAAATCAGTTAATCTATTATTTTGAACTCTTAGGCTAGTGTTTTTCCCAACTCTAGGTCTTTATTAATAAGGGAAAGTGCTGGAATTACACTCTAGGGTGTGACCCATCAAAAACTGTATGACTTTGTTATCTACTGACAGGATCTTTTTTGCCGAAATCTGTTAGAATGAGATCCTGAAATTTCTCTGTACTGGGGAAAACATCATCCAAGAGTTCCTGCCGTAAGAGAATTATGCAAGGGATATTCCTTAGGAACTGCTTAGAGATATGCATCTAGCCAGTCAGGCTTACCTCCATTTTGGGGGGGGGCAGGTTTGAGACAGGATCTCGCTATGTAATTCAGGCTGCCCTTGAACTCACTACGTAGCCCAGGTTGGCTCAAACTCCCAGTGATCCTCCTGCCTTAGCCTCCCACATGCTGGGATTACAGGCATGTGCCACCACATCTGGCAATAGTTTACCTCCTTACTTGGACAGATTATAACACTAACAACCCACTAAATTACATATTATTATGTTCGTTTTCACCGAAAACTAAGGCTTAGAGACATTCATTAACTTGCTGAATCATACATCTAAGAAGTGGCAGAACTAGGATTTGAACCTATACAAGTCAATGTCTGGGCCTGTGCTTTTTAGTATGGTTAATGTAATACTCTTTCCTGTATAGTACAGTTTAATGAAATATACACTAAGGGACAAAATGCTAACAAATGGTAGCATCAGATTTGTAATAAGACTTCTTAGAAGGAGTCATAAGCTAAGTTTTGTTGTTGCTGTTGAAAGCATTGTTTTTTGTTATGGAGAATTTCAAATGTAGAGAACTCTCTTGCCTAGTTAACAGTTATGAATATTTTTACTTTTTTTTTTGGCAACACTGGTGGTTTGAATGCAGGAGCCTTTACACTAAGCTACATGCCCAGCCCTTTTTAAATTTTTAATTTTAAGATAGGGTCCTACTAACTTGCTAATTTGCCCAGGCTGGGCTGAATTTGTGAGACTCCTGTCTCAGTCTCTCAGAATGCTAGGATTTCAAGTGTGTCCTACCACTCCCAGTTTAGACTGTGAAAAGGATAATGAAGATGTGTATTGGCTGGGAGAGAACTGCAGGTGAAGTCAGTGGCCTTTATGAAGCCTTGATGGTGGGAAGAAATAGGCCTGGGCAGAGAACAATGAGGAGATGATCACTTGGCTAGTGGGTATATTTTCAGAAAGAGGGATATTTTATGACCTCCTTCTGAGAATGTGGGCAAGAGTGCCCAGAACAGCTAAAGTAAGAAGTAACCTGGTTCTTACCTCCCCTCTTCCCCAATCCAGGTTCCCTAGGCACTGCAGGCCGTGTCTGCAGCAAGACATCTAAAGGAACAGATGGTTGCGAAATCATGTGCTGCGGCCGAGGGTATGACACAACTCGAGTCACTCGTGTCACCCAGTGTGAGTGCAAATTCCACTGGTGCTGTGCTGTGCGGTGCAAAGAGTGCAGAAACACTGTGGATGTTCACACTTGCAAGGCCCCCAAGAAGGCAGAGTGGCTGGACCAGACCTGAAGACACAGATACCTCACTCATCCCTCCACTTCAAGCCTCGCAACTCAAAAGCACAAGAACCTTGCATGCACACCTTCCTCCACCCTCAACCCTGGGCTGCTACAGCTTCTATTTAAAGACTTGGAGAGTAATCCAGAGGGACCATGTGTCCTAGCTGGTTCCTTAGCCCTGGGAACGAGTTGATAGGGAATATAAGAAACTGGGTGGCTCCCTGGCTTCCCCTCTGTAGGTCTGAAAGGAGAGTAGAAGTGATGTAGGGGGTCTTCAGAGTAATCTGAGTTGCACTAAAGTACCATTTTTCAAGGTCAAGGCTCATTTTTCCTTTCCTTGCACTGGTTTCCTGATACTTCTTGGGTGTGCAACAGAAAGGATCCCTGGACACAGTTTCCTTTTAATCCTGCCCTGGCTGAGGGTAGATAGGATAGAGATGAAACTATATGTCCTTTCTCTGGAGACACTCTGAGCAGATTACCTGATACCCAAAAGATAATCTTAAACTACAACACTGTACTATGGAGAGATTGAAATTTCTAGATAAGAATTAAGCAGTTATAAACTACTGTGCTTTGAGAGGAAAAAGCATGTAACTGGGCTGGGGATTTAGCTCAGTGGTTAAAGTGCTTGCCTTGCAAGTACAAGAGCCCGAGTTCGATCCCCAGCACCAAAAAAAAAAAAAAAAAGAAAGAAAGAAAAAAGAAAAAGCATGTAACTATACAAACACACATTCTCTCTCTTCTGTATATATAAGATAGCATTGCCTCTTGCTCACCTGCTGCCTGCTCACACTGAGGTGGCATACAGTGCTTCCCAGGCCTAACAAATCATAAGAACAGGATTTTTTTCTCCATTCATTATTCTGAAGGTTAACTAGGTTTAAGAAACACAGTAAAGATAGGTACTCATGAAGTGTGGGAGAGGTAAGCAGGCTTGATCTTAAGGGTCACAATGAGGTTTGATCTTAAGGGTACACTAGGAAGATAGGGATCTCTGGCTTTGGTAAATTTTTTGGTTTTTTTGAGATGGGGTCCTGTTGTGTTGCCCAGTCTGGCCTCAAACTTGTGATTCTCCTGCCTCAGCTTCCTGAGTATCCAGCATTACAAGAACGTGCCACTGTGTCCGAATTTGCTTTGGTAATTTTTAGGAGGACCTAACCTCTGAAACTAGGAGCAGGAGCCAGTGTCTACATAGAGAAAGAGAGCTGGGCTTGGAACTGAAGTGGTAACAACTCAGAAGGTCTCCCCATTTACTCAACAAATCTTTATTTAGTGACTCTCCAAGTCTTGGTGATTTTTATTCTTCACATTTGGAACAGGGAAGATTCCTTCTATGCTACTATGTTACCTAACTAGGTGGGAAGTACTGGAGTCTCTAGAGATAGCAGGCTCATTAGTAAACTGGAGGATTGGACGTGGAGTTCCAAAAATCTTCATGTCCTAATTTACATATGTGTTTTGACAGAGGTTATCTCTTGCCTGTTGATATTTTAAAACAGCAGAATAGTGTAGAAATTTGCAGCTATGACAGACCTGCGTTAAAAATCACACCTGCGTCATTTGTTTTCATTTTTAGCAAGACACTTAAATTTTCCAGGCCTCTATTTTCTCATCTGTAACATGTACCCATCTCAGATACTGAGACTTAATTATGCTTCAAACTCCAGCCAACAGATACTCTTACCAAAGCTCCCAACTAGTCAAGCCCATCACAACTTCTCTAGGAACCCCCATTAGAACTGTATGATCTTAACAACAGGCTGCAGGTTAAGGGATCTACACAAGGAGTTCTAGATATAGATCCCCTTTTCTTTCCCAAGTTCCTCCCCAGCATCCCTTAGCATCCTCAAATGTTTGTGGAGCAACTGCACTCTGCACAGGCAGCAGGAGGCGGGAGGAACCACAGCTCTGGGGCCATGGAGGCAGATTTATTTGGATGATAGGACTAATATTTGTGTAACCTGCTGAGACCTGTGTGGGAGAGTTTAGGGTGGTTTTTCTTTTGGTGAGGGGACCTGCTCCAATTTCAAATCCATTAACACAAAACATGAGCTAGTCAGGGCCCTTGTGGTCTGTGGTGAGGGGATGCCTGTGGAGAAATGGAACTGAGTGAGTCAGGCCAAGGGAATGTCTTCCTTGCAGAGTGGAGTGAACTGATAACTGATGAGCCATTGGTGGGACTGGGGTGGGGGGAAATAGAGTGGGGAAATAAGAGCTTCTCATATCTTGGGCTGAGATTAAGAGAAGGAAAGCTTTCAGGTAGTGGGGAGATAAAGGGGTCATGGTTAGTCTGAACTCAAGAATAGTACTAAATGAATTTACAAATACCGCGTGTATACCAGGCTGCTGGGAAGAATCTCAGGTCCCAGCCAGCCCCTGCTCTCCTAAGAAGCACCAAGTCAGTGTATCAAAGATGGTATAAGCCTTCCTTAAAAAGTCAACCCGAGTTAAATCAGCTTGTGCCCTATTTTCATTTTTGGTTCTCACCCTGTGGAAGAAGGTCAGTGGACCTCTTCTAGCATTTTATACAGTCTGTGTTTTTTCCCTGCACCTCAAGTTTTAGCTCATAAAGACACAAGTTTTACAATTTCCTATAAATGATTAAGAGCAAACTGTCCACACAGTGAGAAGTCTGAAAAGTGAGGTAGATAAGCAAGAGAAATGATGTTTTTTCGAGCTTCACTACTGAAGCTGGGTGGCCCCAAGAAGAAAGATGGCTAAGCAATTAATTTTTCCTCTTAGTCCTTAGCTTGCCTCTGCATTCCGATTGGCTTTAGACAACTGGCGTTCATTCTGCACTATACAAACAGAAACTAATTTATTTGGAACAAGCAACAAAACTAAGAACTTTATTTGGTGAAGTCAGGGCTCCTTTTAATTCTGCTGCTACTCCTTCATTCTGCCTTTAAGTGCCCACTCTCCTATCCCTCCTCCATTTGATAGATGTCTGTTCTTCCCTATCAGCCATGTCTTAGCCTCTCTCTTCTCTCTTCCACTCCTTGTTGGCCCTCATTTCTTTTAACTTTTGATATTTAGGTATAATGCATTACAGCAAGTGCTGTTAGGATACAAAGTTAACTTAAAAGATACTATCTCTATCCTTTAAGAATTTAATCTTTTTTAGAGAAGCCACATGACTGAAGTACCTCAGCAGTGCAGCACAGCTTGTTGTCAGTTTTTAAGAATGCCAACCTTAACTTAGCCCTGCAGATAAGAACAACTTTTATTGTTATTAGCTCTGAATAATGGCACTAATCCATACTCTTCCATAGAGATATGCTAGAAAAGTGAATTAAGGATTTCAGATTAATTAAAAGAATCAAATATTGCCCTGTGGGTCGGCTTGCAAAAATTTTTATAGATCGAACTTATGAATATTCTGTTTCACTTCTATTCCTCCCTGTTGCAGTATTTCTTTCTCTCATATCCTTTTATCAAGAACACTAACCACTAAGTCCTTTTGCCAAATTCTCAGACCCACCCAGGACATGAGTTTCTACATGGCTTAATAGAAGTCAGATAATAAGGATTTTTTTCCCCCTCAGCCTTACTGAGGTTATTTAAATGCTCTCAGTGGTCATAGTGCAGAAGCCCAAGCTAGCTGGGAAGAAGGGAGGATGCCAGAGAGAGCATGTTTCTCATCCCTGGGAGGCATTCAGCCGAGTTCCTGCAGCCAAATTACAGCACCAGAGAACAATGTGGTGCATTCCTGGGCAGGTCGGTGGGACCCTGGGCGCCTGGGCCTTGTGGAGAGAGGTGCCAGACACAGAGCTCTCCGTAAGCAATCCTGCAGAGCTGCCCCCTGGGTGCAGAAATGAAATACGGGAGAGCTTCACATTACACAGAGACCTGTAGCTCACACCTGGTTATTGATGGCTTTGGTGGAGGCCTCTGCCCCCACCCTCCACTTGGGAACTGCTTGCTACTACGGGGGTTGGGCATCTTTGAAGAATGCTAGAAAGAAAAATGCTTCCTTTTCACTCTTTGCTCACTCTGTCAGCCTGAGTACTGTCATGAGGACACACAGACACACACATATGAGCTGTACCTATATGGACACACACACAGCTTTCCTTGGGATGCACAGGAATTGTAGTGGACTCCCCAACAATAAAAGAGCAACTAGATTTCCAACAAATTCTTCAAAAATCATACCCACGACAGGGTCCAGCCCTAACAAAGGAATATTACAAAGTTACATTATCAACATGCAGGCAATGTCTGGTGTGGGAAATGGTACTCCCCCAGCAAGGGGAAGAACACAGAAGAGGTCAAAGGGTGGAAAATTACCACCCAACCAGAGTAGCTGAGGCCATACAACTTCTCAAAGCTGGTTCACACTCAAAGTCAGTGAGATATGCATCCTATGTGTTCTGAATGATGAGGCAATTTCCTATGACTGCATGAAGTATATATAATTGCTAAGCCTGCTGCTTATGATCTGTGACTCTTTGTAACTTTTATTAGGTTAGAAAACAGGATAGCTTTGGATTCTAGGGATGATCTCCAAAAAGAGAAGCACTGGAATAGAGGGAGCAGTACCTTTACTGTGGTAAATATATCACGGTTGTGGCACTAAACTAAGATTTCCCAGAAATCTTGAAAACCTGATCTGATTGACAGGTTTTAGGCAATAGTCAGCGAGGTGTCATATATGTAATTCTTACAACTCTATGATGGAGAGGCTACTCTCATGAGTGATTCAGAGATTTGTCCAAGATGATATGGACACTGAGTAGTCTAGCCAGAACTCAAACCAAGGTCTTCCAACTTCAAATTCTAGGTACTCATCTCAAAGCCTGAGGATGCCTAAGATAAGGGGTGCTAGAGTACTCGCACCTTCAGAAGAGAAACTGCTACAAAATGTTCAAGCCCAATAGAAGTTCTAGGACTGCCAGGAGAGTATATCTGAGCACAGTTTACAAAGGAACAGCCTATGCTTTCCTGAACCTCAACGAATCTCCCTTTTGGTACTTTAGCCACTATCACCACCTCTATCAAGTGATTACAAAGTATTCCACATTTAAACAACTCTGGCTCCTACTTCTTTGCAGTCCATTTTCCTCCAGATTAACATTAAAATTTTTGTTTTGATTTTATCTAGTTCAAGTGATGGTATATGTGTAGACAGAGTGGAAGTAGTCATGAAAAGCCATGAGAGGAATTTTAAGACTTGGGGCTCTTAAAGTATGCATTAGAATTTCCTTTGAATGTTCATTCTTTAAAAAAAATGTCTCTGGGTTAGGAAAGAAAGAACAGGGAATGGGAGTGCTAAGAAAGCTTCATCCTGTCCTAAGCCAGATTGCTACTCACGGTGTACTAAAGATCCTGGGACCTCTACCTGAGATGAGGAATTCATCTACGCCAATATAAGGGGCATCTACCCTGTATAGAAACCCCTGTGAGATAAGACAGACAACAGATTTTTCACTTGATCAAAAACTTTTGCTGCTCACAATCCCTCTTCCCACCCTCATTCAAAATCTAGACCTCTGTTTAGGTGTGAGACAGTGAGAAAAAGCAGCTCCAAAACAGGATGTGCGCAAGGGGAACCCTTCCCTGTCCGACCCTGGAATGCATTCCATTAAAGACAACATAAGCCTGGGAATACCCTACTTATCCTACTGGTGTACCCCAACTGTGAAGGCAGGAGGGAAAGCAGCAGGAACACAATGTTCATCCATCACAAATCCGGGAAGCTACCCTGACCTGGGACCCTGCTTGAGCTATAGGAAGAACACCTCAGGAAAACGGTCTACCTACAGTCAGGATGCTCCCCCACAGCAAACCTTACTTTTGGGTCCATCGATCTTGGCTCTCACTGCTCTCCCTGCTTCCCACCCCCACTGCCTCTGCATGTGGGCTCAGAAGTCATCATCTGAAGAATTCCATTGCTCACCTCCTGCATAGCAGCACAGCCCCATGAGGCCACACACCAGATGGAGGGGATAAAAGTACGAGGTCATGGCTTCTAGCAAAAGGCTTTTTCTTAAACTAACCCTGACTTCTGGAAAAGAGGCAGAGCAGGAGAGTGTAGGGTAGCTGCTGACGACAGCAGCTTCATAGGTCTTGTGTAAAAAGAAAGGAAAACGTTAACTTGGCTCTTGGTGGAAATATCTCTACTTCCACCTCCAAGTCTATGCCTGGTCTCACATCTACTTCTTGACAGTATCTGAATAGAATGGAGAGATTATCAAACCAAAGAATTAAATCCTTCCCAACTGTAGGGACCTATTCAGCAGGCTGTCACACACATGCTGAGGCAGAGGCCAGTCCCTGATCACATGCCTTGTTTCTCTAGGAATCTAAAGTAAAATGAAAGGGTATGAAAGGTGGGCTGGAACTCTGAGGAAATTGGAAAGGTCATCAGTAGGCCTTTGCTTGTGTAGAATAAACAAAGACAAGGGAACAAAGGAAGATCATCGTTTCTGGTATCATTAGGCTTGTAGGGTGACAATGTACAGAAACAACAATCACAAAAAAAAAACAAACCAGTTTTAACAGACTGAGAAACAGAAATCTTAGAATAAAGGAATTAGGCAAATGAGATTAATCAGAAATGGCATTCTCCAGGAGGTGACTTTAGCATGAAGTGGTTGATGCTTAAAGGTATTCAGGGGAAGGCATTCTAAATAGAAGGAACTAGTACGTATCAAACCTTAGAAACAAGAATATGCAAGTAATATGTAATGAATTTCAAGAAAATACACATTACATTGGAAAATACAGAGAAATTACAATGCTGAGATCAAAGCTTAAATAACATGAGGTAACCATGTACCTAGACTGTCAAATGGTTCAGAGTCCCCTACAGAGCCATGCAGGATCTTGATCTATGTTAGTAAATACCAGGGAACCTATGGGAAAGCACAAGGATGAGGTCATTTGATACAGATACAAGGACCAAAAGAGGTATATATTGTAAAGCCCAACAAAATGCTATGTATCATTAAGTATATTTTATCACTTGAAATTCTGGGCTAAATAGAAATATTAAAATATCCAGAATTATAATTAATTAATGTAGACTACTGGGTCTAGAATCTGATACCAATCAAGCCAAACTCTTATGAAATTAAAATGCAAAAATACATTTTAAAATGAACATTAAGATATTAACATACATTTCTTTTCCTCATTTCTAAATTTAAAACTTAACTGGTACCCTCAATATTGTTTGTTATATTGGATTTTTGTAGCTAGCAAGTTTATCATATCTGAGGCAACAGTGAGTAGAGGGCAAAAATAGAACTTTGTAGATGGCAAAACCACTTTGCTAATAAACGATAAGATAGTTCTAGTCTACTATAGGGCACTGAAGCAGTAACCAAATATGGGAGACAAATTCTCATTTCATGATCTCTAATTCGATCTCTCATTTCTTGAATTTGCTGGAGGTAGAAACAGCTATTTCCCAAGCTTCTGTCATACTTTTAAGCAAACTTCTCTAAACCTGTCTTTTCATGGCATTTTCCTGGTACCACTTTCAGAAATAGAATATATATTGGATTGTGGGTCTGACCCAACTAACATTGAGTATATATTTTTTGTGTACACTGAATAAGCCAAAAGGTAAGCAGTATCCTAGGTTTATCCTTTACTTAACTGGGATGATTTGGTGCTAGAAGGGAGGCAGCCACTTAACAGTGATAGCATTTGTTATTATCATCTTAGTTTCCCCCTTTGCCCTCAGCAGTTTATAAAAGGTGATTTCTGAAACCCTTCACAAAAGAAAAGCTCAAGGGTTTACATTCAACTATGACACCACTATGAATGTTTCAGGTTGCACTATAATTTCCCTATGTAACATAAACCCATGGAATCTGACATAAGCTGATTGCTCATGCTGGTTATTTTATTTACATTTCTGAATGGAAAGGATTTCAATACTCATAAAATATCTAACGGACTTATTATTTTTCATCTGTTCTCTCAGAGCAGCTATTATAAAATAGGCCTAGAGACTGAAGTCTCAACTTGTATGACTGGTTAAGCAACCAGGGAAAAGTTACTGCTCAAAAAACAATTTTTAAAAATTCAATATGGAACTTGAGGCAAAACCAGAGATATGATTACTGTTGATGCCATGTGAAAGATAAAAGAAAAAGAGAGACAGAAAAGGTTAAGTAACTGCGTTCCTTAGCTTCATCCAAATCCTATGGGAGTAGGTTGTTGCTTCACATGATCTCAAGGTGCTAGAGTTTACTTAAGTCTGTGGATACCTAATGTGAGCGGACACAGTCACCAGTATAAACAGGAATGCAGCCAAATGGATGAAAGTGAATTAATTCCCTACCATCCAGAAATATGAATGTGTCTCCTTACCAACATGCTACCAACTCAGACTCCTGAATTGAAAGATGTCATTATGCACCTGACTTGCTACCTGGAGTTGTATCCTCTACTCAAACAATAGTAATTTATATAGATTCCAGTAGGTTTGACAAGCCAGATGGATCGCTAGAGAAGTAATGATCACCACTAAATTCCAAAACCTGATCCTCAGTCTTCTACCTCCAAGTCATTGTTCAAATTGTCCCACTTTTTCTTCAACTACAGCCTTAATTTAAATCAGTAAATTCTAAAAAAAAAAAAAAAAAAAAAAAAAAAAAGTAAATTCTTTAACCCTCTAGAACAGTGGTGGCGAACCTATAGCATATGTGCCACAGTGGGCTGTTTATGTCATTGAAAGCTCTAAAAGATCTGCCATCACTGCTCTAGAACAACATTTGGCCCACTCTTCTACTCCCTATACTGCCATCATTTTTTCGTATTCAATGATTACATGTCTGACTTGTATAAAATCTCAAGGACAGGTTCTGTGTCTATTTTAAAATATGTTTTCTGAGGGGAGGGGAATGGGAAAAAAAGAAGGAACAAGATATGTCATGTACAGGTACAAATCCCCTATGATGAATGTTATCACTATGTACATCTAAAATGTACCATTAAAATAAAAAAAAGAAAGTGAAATGAAGCCATTAACAAACTGTTCCAAAAAAAAAATTAAAATATGTTTTCCAAGGTCTTAACCCTAGTGATCCTGTTAGCACATGTTACTTGACTGAGACAGCCCAATAAGGATAGGATATATTTTTCAGGTACTCGGAGAGAAACAATCCAGGTGTCTGCTCCCATAAAGAAGTAGAACTGTCAAGGTTGCAGAGTCGATGGGCAAAATTCAGCTTAGGAGAGTAGGCAAAGGAATTTTATTTAGTCCCTTATCCCAGTATTCTTTTAATTAACATGTATGTGCCTGTTTTCAGAATCAGTGACTGCAGGATGCAACTTTCACATTAACAAGTGAGCTCTAGGAAATCCAGAGTGGCTCTTTCCTGTTCTTTCTCTCTCACACACATGTACATAGGACCAATTTATTTTAGGTTCTAGCTCTTACTATTCCATTCTTCTTCACAATGACATCACAATATTTCATCTTTAAAATCAGGATGGCCCTTAGTCCTTAGTAATCTGTCATTATCAAGAATGAGAGGATATAAAAGAGCAAAGTGTATGAGCACAGGGGCTTTTGTTTCATGGCAGTTACTATGTAAATGTAAGGTGAGATACTTTTTGGGTAAGTTTTTAGTTGAGGAGCTCTTCATTGTTTTGATACATTTTAAACTATTCATATAAACACAGGAATATCCCTGTTTACAAAAACATGAACTTCAACAGTATAAAGATGAACTTCTTCCATCTTACATATTTGAAAAAGAACAAAATAAAAACATTTCCTTCTATATCTTCTTGTTTGACTTAAAAGAACTCTAACCAAATACATTCTTCTGAAAGGAAGGGCCTGCTATGAACCTACATTGACTTTTTGGGTTACTTTAGGAAAGGCACTTGAAGTAACTCATCAGTCACTTCCAACGGCATGAATATGAAAGGATGAGCTAGTCTATTGTGGCAACAGCCTTTGCTTTATACTAATACATCTGGATCCCCTTCTCAACCCCTACACTAGGCTATGAGCTAGGTGGAACATGGATTTTACATTTCATAAAAGTACCCAATAAGTATTTGTTCTTTGAATGAATGAAAAAATTAACCCATTAGTAATAATACCTTCATGCAATGATTTCAAGAAAGACCTACAGTGTGTTATGATCATTAGCATACTATAGCATGTTATACAATAGTTACCATATTTGCAAATGCTGAGCTCTTTAAAAACCTAAATTTTGATAACAAGATAAGCCTACTGGAGTCCTTCTATTCAATAAGCTGACACTAAAAGACTCTCTGCATTGCATGTTCTAGTATAGTTTTGGTTTTGTTGTGTATTTTACAATAGCTAAAATCGACCAAAAGCAAATTAATAAGAAAAATCTTTATAGGCAGAACTTAGCTGAATTAGCATCCCCTGGCTCTTAGTAAGCACTAAGCCCCCAAAGGGATCAGACTCAAGTAAATAAAATATCTAGCTGAATTTTATCAGAGGGCAAAGTTTCAATTTTGAATACCCCAGCAACCAAGGATGAATTATGCATAAGATTAGCAAAGTGCCTTCATCCATACCCCAGCCAGAGAACATTTTCCTATCTCACTATGACTGAAGGAAAAACAGCAATGTGTTTGCCTGCCAAGAACAGTTGTGGCTTTACTCTAGATAGGAGTCTAACACTGAAAGATTAAAATTTAATTGTAAAGCTGTTGCTACCTGAGAATAAAAGCTTGAACTTTCGTTTCAGAAAGAAATTGGGACTGCAGCATATTAAGTAGATTAGAACAAGAGCTGGTAAGTCCCTAACAGAGTGTGAGAATATATTCCCTTCTTAAATTTTCCCCCAAACTGTTTCTCCATGTGTGTGTGTCATATTGGCTACAAGCAAGGGTGCTCACAGACAGGGAATACAGCCCTTCTCGAAACTTTTGAATAGTACATAAATGTTTTATTTTTAGAATGTTTGAAATTACAAGATGTGGTCAGAGGGAGTTTACGTGGTATGAATTCTCTTAATATTAGTTCTCTTAATTTTCTTGAGCATTACCTGAAGCCCAATAATTTCTTTTCTTGATGCTGGATGCTGTCAAGATGGACCTAAGGGAATCTTAATGTTATTAGACAGATAATTTCTTCCCCTCAAATTCAGTTAGAATACCATTAAAATCTAATCTTTTATTGAGATGTTATCATTAATAAACACATGAAAGTTTCTTACCTACAGATACAACCACTAGCAGTATAACAGCTACTAAAACTTCCCCCTTTAGCAAAAATTAAAATTAAAATTTATTTTTTTTAATTTTTTACCAAAAACATGTATTGTTACAAAAAATTAAAATGAAAAATACCAATAAATTATGATATTTTAGACCAAAAGTTTATTCTGTTAGCTAAACTCTCCCCCATAATCCTTCACGAATTTTTGGATATTGAGAGAAGACTGATGTTGAAACATAAGATATACTTTTAAACTTTATATTAAAACATTTTTTAACAATTTCAGAGTCCATCAAATTCCCTCTGAATAGTAACAAACCAAGGCCTACTGTTTTCTGCAGGACATTTGTGATACCACACAAGTTAGGCATTAAAGAGGCTGAAGTTATCTAACTATGTTACATAAATGACCAACAGCATTCTTTAAGTGGCTAATTAATGAGAAGAGGAATGAAGCTGGAGTGAAGCAGTTTGAAAGACGGAAAAGCAAATATGCATTCTTTATATTAGAACTGATCCAACAGACACAGACTCTTCTCCAAATTCAAGTGTTTTTTTTTTTTTTGGTGGTGGTGGTTCTAGGGGACTGAACCCAGAGCTTTCACACTAAGCTACACTTCCAACCCTTTTTTAAATTTCTTGAGATAGGGTCTCACTAAGGCACTAAATTGCCCAGGGTGGGCTTAAGCCCATATTCCTCCTGCCTCAGCTTCCCAGAGCACTGGCTTACAGGCATGTGCCACCATCTCTGGCTCAAATTCAACTCTTATAGGGAGAGACTACTGTAGCAAAGCCACTTGACCATCACCACTCAGTCATTCTATATCCCCTCAGCATTACTGTACCTAGTTTGCAATTTATTCTTTTGTATTTACATTTTGATGTAAGTTGTGAAGTAATATATTATTGAAATAAAAATATATATCATGACTAAAAGTAATAGGCTATCTTGTCTATTATGGAATTTTAGGCATATCAGTTAATTTTGATGACTCAAACTTCCCATCCATAACATTGGAAGATTATAATCTCTCATTTAATAAGAACAAATGATGTAAGTGTAAGCTCTTTTAAAAAAAAAAAAAAGGACAAGAACTAAAGTCCAAGTTTCTCTTAGTTTATTTTTTAAATTATTTCATCTTTATTTTATTATTATTATTGTTGTTGTTATTTTGGGTTTGTTTTTCTTTTTGAGACAGGGTCTCAACACGTACTTCAGGCTAGCTTGAACTCACTATGTTACCCAGGCTGGCTTTGAACTCACAGCGATCCTCACACCTCAGCCTCCCGAGTGCTGGGATTACAGGTGTGTGCCACCACGCCCAGCATTTTAGTTTAGATTTTAATATATTAAGCAGTCTTACTAATTTATAGTTCTTTTGAGCATTAGAAATATGAAACCAAGTCATTCACTTTCAAATGATCCCTACTTGCCCAGAGTAGCTGGTTGCTCTCTCTCTCTTCCTTTCTTTTCCTCCCTCTTCCCCTTTTCCCCACCTTTGAAAAAATTGTCTTCTATTAAAAAAAAAAAAAAAATGAAGCCAGGCATAGTGGCACCATGCCTATAATCCCAGCACTTGGGAGGCTGAAGCAGGAGGATTGCGGCAAATTCAAGGCCAGTCTAAACTATATAGTAAGATCTCATCTAAAAAAACAAAACAGAACAAAACAAAGAAAAGAAAGAAAAACTAATTTGGTTGGCCAGCGAAGGGTGCAAAACTCCAAAGACACTAACTATCCCTCAAGATTTTAGTTTTCATTTGTAGCCCATTATTTGTTTTATTTAGAAAACTAAGCTTTTAATTTAGACAACGGTGTTTTGTAAAACAAAGATTAATAGGTTTTTGAACATAAATTCTAATAGTAATAGTGTAATGGGTTTAGAATGAATGTTCATCAATATATAAGCCTAGTTCTTCTAAAAATTGCTTAATTAGTCCATGTGCCCTAAGAGCTAATGATTTAGCAATAACTGTATTAGTAGCAGCCAGGGATTTAGCTCAGTGGTTAGAGTGCTTGCCTTGCAAGCATGAGGCCCTGAGTTCGATCCCTGGTACCAAAAAAAAAAAAAAAAAAAAAAAAAGATATGTATTAGTAGCAGTTAATGACAGGATGTCATAAACTCTAGCACTCAGACTTTCAGTTTGAGGGAGAAAAATTATTAAATGTATTGTCAAACAAACTCAAGGAGAGCTTCTGTGGACCTCACGGTTGACAGACATATGTTAACAGGAAGAAAGAGTGCTTTCCACAAACTTCAATTTAAAACTCTGAGGAAAGGATATAGACATGCATTAAAAAGTACATTATCCTAACTTTTATTCTTTTTTACCCTCCTTTGAAAAGAAGAGCTCAGTATTTACAGCATTTGAATACTGAATATTAGCAATTTTACAGATTTCTCAGTCTGTATTTTTTTGAAGAGAAATAATGAGGATGAGGCACGAGAATACTCTTATTAGAAGTAGAGAACATCTTTTCTCTTGCTACAAATATTCAATTTAATAAAGAAAATAAAAAATTGTATACTCCAGACTGCCAAAATAGAGACTAGAAGCACTAATGATGGAACAAAAATGTAAACATTCAAAATTTTTGACCTGTTTCAACAGGCTCATTATACTATCTGTATAGAGACTATACAGATGTATTATTGTGGAAATAGTACAGAATAGAACAATACATACTTTACAGGAATATAAACTTTGTCACAATTCAAAATATTTAAAAAATTTTCAGTCCTCATGAACTAAAAATGTCTTACAGCTTTGAAAAAGAATCCACTTTCAAACAAAGTAAAGAAACTTACTTTGCCAGTTTAATTTCTTTTTTTCTTTCTTTCTTTCTTTTTTTAGTGCTGGGAATTGAACTCAGAGCCTTGCACTTGCTAGGCTAGCACTCTACCACTTGAGCTAAATCCCCAAGCCCTCAGTTTAATTTCTAAATATGGCCCTATGTATTAGGTAAAGAAGTATGCAACTATCACAGGTTTTTAGCATTAATGAAATCAGATGGAAAATATAAAAAAAAGATCTTTCACCTATGAACAACCTTTGTATTATTGTTACAGTGAAAAGCTAAAAACCTTTAAAAATAATCATATATTTTTCAACTATTATATATCAACATATAGTTATAATTGTCTATCAACTCTCCCAGTTCTTAAGATGATCTTTGCCCTGGAAAAAATAATGAGAATAATGTTTAAAGCTTTCCAAAAGTTGTGCTTGGTATTCAATAAAAGACACTTGGCATTTATATCTGCTTATTATTAATATATTTTTTTTTTTGTGGTGCCGGGGATCGAACTCAGGCCCTTGTGCTTGCTTATTATTTTAAAATGTAACTTGGGGAGAAAAATTTTAATTATTTTTATGAAGGGCCTGAAGGAACCCCAGTGAGACATTCTGTGGAGAGGTCCTTTGTTAGTGTAATATCTGACCTTCTATATCTTTGGAAATCATGCAACTTGGCTAATGTAGGCCTTAAAGAATTAATCAGGCAGATTGTAAGGCCCTAGTTACAGTGAAGCCAGCCAATTATGAGTTGCTCAGAAATTCATCACTGGCATGTCCAACCACATTTTCCCACATAAAGATTAGTAGAAATATGTGGAAGCAAGGTCCATTCCCACCCCAGCACAGCTACAATATGTGTTCAGTAAAACTCAATGAAGTTTTGCCTTAGTAAAAGAGTGTATTTGGAAATCTTTTTTTTTTTTGTGGTGCTGGGGATCAAACTCAGGGCCTTGCACTAAACCCCAACCCCTGGAAATCTTTTTCATTCCTGACTTTACCCTAACGTCTTATTCAGCCAACATGGCAAAGACTACCCTAGTTAGTTAAAATCTAAGTAGAGACTTTTACATTCAAACACACCTCTTGATTCAAAGCATTTAAATCACATGCCACAAGGCTGAACACATCAGTAAGGTACTGAAATCCCCAAAGACCATCTTTAAATCTTCACTTTTGTGATAACACCCTTCCAAGCCTAATTTAGAAGGAAGCTTTCTCTGCAAGAGAGAAAATAAAAGGGGCCAGAGCAGATGAAGACTGGTTCTCTAAGGAGAAGGCAGTGCTGCTCTTAAATAAAGAAGCTCCTTTCTGATAAGCAGAATCAGACTCCAGTTCAGTTGCTTTGCTGGCTACCCTCACTTTGAACTCTCATATTTAACCCAGCAGGCTTCAAAGCAGGTGAGAAAATAACCTACCACTTAAAAGCAATTTTTTCTTTTTCAGGAATTCTGGCCTTGGAGAGTATCAGCTCTGATATCAGCACATTCCACATCTCTAGGGATTTATGCAACTTTTCAATGCTCTATGTCTAATGTCAAACCAGATTTTCATCTCAGCCAGGGGAAAAATCAGGGGGAAAAAATCCTAATTTGGTAAATATGAAATCTTATCCCATATAGCCTTATACAATGCAAGAGAAGAGGCATTAAAATCATTAACCATTCTAGTTCATTCCCTTCCATTTATCTAAATCTGATACACAGTGAGAATTATTAAAAATTATTAATCCCCAGTGTCTGGCATCATAGAAAAGCAATTTTTATAACAAATAATTTTAAGAAATTCAAACTGAATTTGCTCCAGCATGTAAGGTAATATAAAAATATATTAGGCTGAGTGTGGTGGCACATGCCTGGAATCCCAGCATTTGAGAGGCTGAGGAAGGAGGATCGCAATAGTTTGAAGCTAGCCTAGGCTACATAGTAGGTTCAAGGCCAGCTACAGAGTGAGACATTGTCTCAAAATACAAAAAACAAACAACAAAAATACCAAAAAGATATTAGATGAGGAAAAGGCAAAGGTAACAGTGAAGAAATTTAGGAAATTTCTTAAAAGACTTTGCCTTACTAAATAGAAGAACAAGTATGTTTCAAATACACTTCATCAGTTCCTACTTTGTTCGGTTATCAGCTATCTGCCTTAATTGAAAATCCTAACACAGGTAGCTTGCAACTTATCAACAGGGTTGCTGTGGCAGGAACTTGAAACGTTTTTCCTCTTTTTGTGGTTAACATATATATAACATACCAAATGTATAGTACTGATAGTGTGACACTAATAGCATCACTTAAATGATACTCAACTACCATTTACACCAGTTTTTATGGGAAAATAGACTTTGAGTTTACTGTTGGCTCTTACCTCCCTTTTGCTGCTCTTTGGTGATAAAGATGACAATGAGAGGGAAGAACAGCTAACAATAACTTTTTACCGTGGGTAGACATAGTTCTAAATGCTTGATATATTTTAACTCATTTAACCTTCACCCAAACCTATGCAGCAGTACTATTCTCATTTCACAATTAAGGGTAGAGATAATGAAATAATTTACCTGAAGCTGCACAATCAATAAGTTGTCAGGGATGGAATTTAAAGCAAAACAGTCTGGCTTCGAAATCTCTGCCCATAACCACTCTACAATTCTGCCCCTTCTCTGTTTGGATGAGGTGGCACTATTTAGATGTTCTACATTCCTTGGCTTGGTGAGAGAGAGTAGAGCAAGGTTTCTCAAACTTTAAATGTGCATATAGGATAACCTGGGGATCTCATTAAAACATAGATTCTGATTCAGGAGGCCTGTGATATGCCTGAGGCCCTACATTTTTTACCAGCTCCTGAGTGAGAGTTGGGCCCCTGGTATATAAATCACACCTTATGAAGTAGTGCAGAAGTAGAACTTGAAACTCTACTTGTTTGTCTGTCAAAGCATTTATATGTTGTGTTTAGAAGCTGGAGACTGCCCATACTGTAATCATTTTCCACTGACTCTTTTTTTTTTTTTTTTTTTTGAGTGCTGGAGATCGAACTTAGGGTCTTGTACTTGTTAGGCAAGCACTCTGCCACTGAGCTAAATCCCCAGCCCCTTCCATTAACTCTTACATGGGATCTGCCTTTGAAACTGCGGCATGCCAGATACTGGTTTGATCATACTGTCAGTAAATATTTATCTTTTAGAAATTTAAAATGTATATGTAAAAGCCATAGGGATAAATATGGCTGTAAAAGTTCACTGTCAGTGACATTTTAAATTCTATGTATCACCAACTATACAAAAACCAAAAGTTAAGTGAGTAAATGCTTATTTATTGTACATCAACTAGAATCACAGTGTATCAATAACTTTTAGTCTTAAAAAGAAGCATGCACTTTAAAATATATAATTCTTCATTCTGAAGCTCTGCTAGAGAAGTGCTAAGGAACTTATATGGTGTAATCTTAAAGGCTCTTCTGGTGCCATTAGGGACCTCTTAGGCAAAGGCAGTCACTGTAAACTCACATTGATGGATAGAGCATACAATGAGTATACTCCACATTAATTTTGGCCAGTACATCATGGAAATACCCTACCAACATTTGCTACATATCTATTCCAGATTCTAGATCTCTGTCCTTGCTCTATTTCTCCTCCTTCCTACCCTCCTGCCTGAGAGAAATCCACAAACCATTTCTCCCACTGTTTGCTTGTGTTTTTAAAATACATGGTTGCACATTTTTCCCCAGCTGTTAAAATGGATGGATTTCCCTTTCTAGTTCATTTTTTTCCCATGCAGAATTACACAGTAAGATCATTTCAATTTGAGATGCACTCACTCCCCAAACAGCACCCTTGCAAACAACAGAGTTATAGTCTAATCAATCACTAAGCTTC
Organism: Hystrix cristata; assembly: GCA_004026905.1. Lineage (NCBI taxonomy): Eukaryota > Metazoa > Chordata > Mammalia > Rodentia > Hystricidae > Hystrix > Hystrix cristata. Next base: position 28,196 of record PVJO010007753.1, on the reverse strand, counting down.
AGTTTCCAACCCAAATATCTATACTCCCCTGAACAACAGTGGAAAGTCATTCTTCTTGATGCTTGATCCAGAATCAAATGCATACTCAGAATCCTAGGCCTACAGCCAGTGGCAACCGAACATATTGTACAGTTAACCTTCTGGGAAAATGGGAAACCAGTGCTCTAACCATGGTGCCAGAATAAAGCCAACTAATCTGTAAGGCACAAAACAAAATATTCTTAAGGCAGGAAAAGAAACTGTGAGGAAAATAGAGAGTTAGAATTGAGACATATTAAGAAAAAAATACAGCACCAAGCAAGGACTAGTTTTTATAGGGTTTTCAGTGCTTTTATATTTGAAAATAAAATGAGTTATTTTCTTTTGGAGTTTTAACTGCTTATCACCCAGTAAATTTATAAAGATACACAAGAAAGATGCAGTTTTTATAAAGCTTGGAAACTTAAAGGGAATTCTCTTTGTAATTTTACCTTGAGCCAATGACATTATGAATAGTCATGGGAAACCCTCTTTAACATCAGTCCTCAAGTACTTCCTGGGTCAGAAAATGGGGAAACAGTTTAAAATTAAAAAATAAAAATTTTTAAAAGACCTATACATGGCCCTATACCCATGAGAGGAAGGCCAATAAGAAGATACAAACACTGTAATTGGGAAAAACTTTGGATATAAAACATATTCTATACCTGGGACCATCTTACCTATTTATTATCCATCCTAGTTTACTCTTTAATATAAAGTTCAGCAAACCCTCAGAACTAATGCTATCATTTAAATGGAAAAATCAAAAAGCTTGGTTACAAAATATGAATATTTTTTAAAAGCCAGAGAAAGTGTACCAAGGGCAAAAAAGAGCTGAATTCTAATAACGAATGCTGTCTATCACCAAAAGTAATCGATCAAAAAAAACTGTATAATGTTATAGCATTGTATTCTTTAAACTTTTAAGCAACAGAAGTATAGCTCAAATCACCAGAAATTTATGTTTGACATATTTATGGCAATAACTTCACAAACAAATATTTTCTGCTGCTCATCTGAGTTAGCATAAACAGGTCAGAGACGGCTTCTTCTGTGCTTTACAAATACTCTATACAAGTCCTTGAGATCATACTTACAGCTTTAGCAAAAACACCCATGATTTCAGGAAACTGGTGTGTGAGAAGGGCTATCATTGCTGTAGAAGAACACAGTCCTGCTGTAAAATGGATGAAAAAAGGAAGTTCTTTCTTTGGATATACAGAAACATGATGAAAGGCTGCAAGGGACAAAAAGTAGGAATGAATTTTATTTTAGAATATAGTGTAAGCTGATCTTAATGTTTGCAGATTAAATCTATTTTAAAAACTAAAAAAGAAAATATTTTTTAAAAACAAGAAGTCTCTGGCCAAGCAAGGTACAAGAAGAAAGTTATCCATTACTTATTTCAGCATCAACAGCATTTCTAAATAGCCAGATGACCAACTGGGGTCTGGGAACAGGATGGCATCGTGGGAAAGAACACTGATTACAAAGTCATGCTGAGGTGGTTTTGAAAAAGAGCTTTGTCAGTTATTAGTGTGATTCTGAGTAACTTACTAAACCCTGTAAAAGTTGCTATGGAGTTGTTATGATGAACATTGTAAGCACTTAGCAAAACGTGAGTTGTTATTAATTCTTATTCTTTGAAGCTCAGAGACGAGTGAAAAAAGACAGATATGTCATTGGGGATTTTCTGAGAAGCATCAGTTAATAATTTTATCAAGATATTAATATGTTCTTTATGTGACATTTCATTGATTACTGTAAAAATATAAAATTTTTATAGTGATTAATGTAGAAAACTAAAGCCCTAGATTCTGGCCATAAATTAATCCCTTTTCTTACTCTACTACATTTATATACTCAAGTATTATTTTTCCACAGATTGTAGATTTCATTACCAATTATATTCAAGTATTTATGTTTTATTAAAAATTTGAAAAATACCTAACAATGCAGAAATGAACTTATTATAGTGTCTGACACATAGTAGGTTCTTGATAAATTTCTATTAAACTAAGAATTATTCTGAGACTTCATCAGTCCAGGAAGTTGACTGCTCAGGGTTGGACACTAACCCAGGAATTCCTGATATACAGTAATATCCTGCATTAGTAAAGGATGACTAATTCAGTCCTGAACCAAGGTCAGCTATAAATTTCACTTTTTTCAACACAATGATAACAGAGAAGATTACATCTAAGCTTCTTTCAATAGCTAGAATATTTTTATGTATGCTATACAATTTCATAAAGTATACACCAAAACTCAAACTCATTTTGAAAAGCCACAAAATTTTCAGAGTCTAGAGTTATGTTTAAAGTAAAAAAAAAAAAAAAAAAAAAAAAAAGTAAAATACAAACATGCTGGGCGTGGTGGCACACACCTAATCTCAGTACTTGAGAAGGATTACAAATTCAAGGCTGGCATGGGTAATTTAGACTCTGTTTCAAAAAAAATAAAGAAAAGGGCTGGGCTGGTAATACAGCTAGCTCAGTGCAAGGCCCTGGGTTCAATCCCCAGTATAGGGAGCCGGGTACTATAGACAATATTGTGCTTTCAGTAACCAAATAGTCCTTAATCTCTTTTGTTCTGTTCCTCAGCTATTAGATGACAATTTCTTCTACCAAATCAAAAGAAACAAAACCTTGAATTTCAGAAGGCAGGAAATAAAACAGAAAAATAATGTTAAGTAAACTGTTTATTATTTTACAGTTTATAAAATATTCATTTGGTTTTTTTTTCAGTAACCCTAAAAGATAGATGCTATTATTCTCATTTTATAAGGCAGAAAACTACCTAGCTTTCATAAGAAAATTTCCTTAAATATGAGCTTTTTTATACTGCAGGAGAGACCTAATTATTTCTTTCTGAATTGCTTTCTGTAGATTCATTTGTCAGTGTTTGGCTAATATATCAATATAATGGATGACTGACTAGCACAGAAACACTCTCTTAGAACGAAAGTTCAAATTTCATCACTAGTTTGTAGAGAAAAATTTATCAGGAGGCATAAAAGACAACTAAATAGCTATGTGAACTAGAGGAATAGTTCAAATTTGAACTTATATGAGGTCCATAAGCAAATTCCAGAATGCTGTAAGTCACATCAAGGTCGAAGGAATTAAAAATAAAAAAAATTAAGTACTCTTGGGTATTAAAACTCTACATTATTAAATATCTCTTCATTCTACCACAGGCAGAGACAGGAAAAATGTTCTAAGAACATATATTATAAATGAACAAAGTCCTCCAGCTTACCCTTCTACTGCAATCTCATGGAGTTTTCACTCTATATGAAATTAGAATAAATCCGCACCAAAAAAACTGTCAGGTCTTACAGCACATGACTCTGACACATGAAAATTATTCTTAATTTATTCATATTAATAGGTAAAGTTGGCCTTAGACAACTTTTGTAATAATTACAAAAGGGTATTATTTTAGTCTAAATGTATTAGCCTAATAGACTTTTGCATATTGATGTTCTATAATTAAAAATCCATTCCTTTGCTTTAAAATCTTTGTTCCTTTTTAAATGGAAAAATAATGACAAGAACAAATACTACCACCCTCACCCCAGGAAGGAAAATGAAATTTCTCTCACTAATGATCTCCTAATTGCCAAAGTCAATATATTCTTCTCAGTAACTGCCTTCTCAGATACTCCTCCTCATTTGGAAATTTCTTCCTCCTTTTAGTTTCTAGAATATCTAGTTCTGGCTCTTGTGCTATCTTTCTGACCACTCCTTCAATAAATCATCAGCTTTTTTCCTGCCATCAATTCCTTAGAAATTTTTGTGCCCTCATAGTTCTTTCCTTAGCTCAGTTCTACACAGTTTCTCTTAGTGATCTTATTTTTGCCAAGAATGACAACTTCATCATTTTTCCTCTTCCTTCTCCTCTTCCCCACCTTCCTCCTGCTCCCCCTGCTCCCCTCCTCCTTTTTGTTTTTTTAAGAGACAATGTTTTCCCATGTTGCCCAGGTTGGCCTCAAACTCACAATCAGTTTGCTAGTATTTTGCTGAAAATGTTTGTATTTATATTTGTAAGGGCTACTGTTCTACAGTTTTCTTGTATCTCTGTCTGATTTTGGCATCAGGACAATACTGGTCTCACCAAATGAATCAGGGAATATTCCCTCCTGCTTTATTTTCTGAAAGAATTTGTGAGGGGTGGTTAGTATTTCTCTTATAAATGTTTGGAAGATGACTGCTGTTTTTAGTAACTTTAATCTTTGTGTCCTTCCTTGCCTCTAGCACAGGATTTTGCCCCCCCAATATTTGAAAATGAATTGATTATACAATTATGTTCTAGAAATGGCTATGAAAGCATTTAAACAGCCCCAAAAGGGACTTCTTTTTCTTTTTTTTTTTTTTCTGGTACTTGAGATTGAATATAGAGCCTTTGTACTGAGCTACATCCCCTGTCCATTTTTTTATTATTTATTTTGAGACAGGGTATCACTGGGTTGCTAAATTATCAAGGCTGGTGATACTCCTGCTTGCAATTTGTGATCCTCCTGATGGGGATTTAGCTCAGTGGTAAAGCGCTTGCATAGCAAGCGCAAGGCCCTGAGTTCAATCCCCAGCACCCCCCTGCCAAAAAAAAACTTGTGATCCTACTGCCTCAGCCTCCCTGAGTGTTGGGACTGCAGGTATGTACTACCATACCTGATTGAAAGGGTTCTTAAATTGAAGAATACTATGGGAAATGCTATTGGTTGACTATGGTTTGTGTCCCCTCAAAGGTTCATATGTTGGGAACTTGGTCCCAAGTAGATGGTGTTGGGAAACAGAACCTTTAGGAGATAGGGCCTACTGGGAGGACCTGGGGTCAGCGGGGGATTACCCTCGGAAGGGACTGTAGGATACCAGTTTCTCTCTATTTCTGGATGGAGATATAATCATCCACTTACCCCTGCACATGCTCCTGCCATTGCTATCCACTTGTGAGCTGATGCCAAGGGGCAGCACTTACCACAAAGCTTGTATTATTCTGTTTGTATATTGAACTTCCAAAACTGTGTGCTTATAAATCTTTCTTCATAGGTAGACTATATCAGGTATTTTGTTATAGTGGTAAAAATGTGACTAATAAAGAAAACAATCTAACCAATTATTTGTAAGTTTAAGAAAAATGAAATATTTACTTACTAGGTAACAGCTCTCTGTCAGCAGTCTCTGTGCAGCTGGGATAAGGATAAAATAGATGTCCTTTCTCTAATGGGTATGGAATCATTCTAAAAGCTGAGAAAAAAATACAGATGTTGACATTCAATTTTCTTTTTTAGGGGGGTGGGTGCTGGGGACTGAACTCAGGGCCTTATGCTTGCTAGGTAAGCACTCTACCCCTGAGCTAAATCCCCAACCCCTGTTGACGTTTAATTTTATCACATTTGCCATCCTATGCTATAGATCAAAACTACTTTGGATATATATTTTTATAAAATTATCACATTTTATAAAATTATCAAAATTTGTTTTCTTAGACATTTTAGATGAAAGAAAATAAGTACAAGAATTAATAGGGAAAAATAAGATTTATTTAGAGAATAGTCAGTAGTTTAGTGTAACTAGGAGCAAAACTAAAGGGAGCAGTGGGTGATAAGATTTATTGGGCCCTTCTTTGCCTCAGTCTCCTTATTACAACAATGGACTTAACTCTACATTTATAAACTTTGCTTCTTATAGAAATCTTCATAAAGTTGTTGTGGCCCTAACTATTGGGAATCTTTTAGAAGAGTTCTCAGTGGCTCCTAAATTCACATGTGAAGCTCACCTGTTTTCTATGAACAGAGGTTAATCTAGCTCAGGATTCACCAAAGTGCAGTCCTCTGGCCAGATCTGACCTACTACCTGTTTTTGTAAATAAAATTTTATTGTAGCACAGCCATGCTGTTCATTCCCATATTGTCTAAGGTTACTTTCACTAGGTGTGATGATGCCTGCCTGCAATCCCAGTGTGCAAGAGGACTGTGAGTTTGAGGCCACCCTGGGCTGCACAGTGAATTAAAGGCCAGGCTGAACTACACAGTGAGTCTGTCTTGAACAAACAATGAAAGGTTGTTTTCATGATGTAAGAATTGAGTAGTTGTGACAAAGACTACACAACCTGAAGAGCCTAAAATATGTACTACTTGGCCCTTTATTGAAAACTTTGCACACCTCTGATTTAGATTATCACCAACTCTTGTGGAGTTATCAAAGAAGAAATCCTTATTAATCTGTTCCACTAGCTAAGTACTCATCGAACATGTGATAAGGTTTTTGTTTTTCCTTCAGTGGTTCTATAAACTTTTTTCAAAATACAGACTTTGTTTTACCATAATAAAAAGTAGTTACTTGCCCAAAGTCAATCAGTAAATCATAGATGACAGAAGGAAATCATTCATCAGGATGCATGAAATACACAATATAAATAATATACTTGTTGAATACCCTCTATGTGCCAGACAGAATGCCAGGCAAGGAAGACACATCCAAGATAAATGAGATACAGTAGCTGGCTTTGGGAGGCTTATACACTACTGGAAAAAGCCTGACTATTCAAAGGCATTCACTCCTTAAGTACATAATCTCAGTTTTATTAATCTTTTAATTGTCAAGAGCAGTGTATCACTGTTTCCCAATAATTAATGCAGAGGTTCCCAAATTTTCTTGGCTCAAGGACACATGGTGCTCTTCTTGGCTCAGGTTTATTTTGTACTTTGTGTGGGTTGGGGGGGGCATGTGAATGTGCATGTGCTGGAGACTGAACCCAAGGCCTGACACACACTAAGCTTGCCCTCTTCCACTAAGCTACACCCCCAGTCTCAGTAAGGTTTTATGATGCCATAGATTGAAAAAAAATCTAACAATTTTAGTGGGTCCAAAGAACTTTAAACATTCATGTTCTAAGAACTTAGCAATTTTTTAAAAAATAAACATAAATTGAATAATTTTTTTTCTTATTTTCAAATAACCATTATTTCAGCAGCTCATGGTGATGCACACCTGTAGTTTCAACTACTCAGGAGGGCGAGGCAGGAAGATCACTGAGCCCAGGAGTTCAAGGCCAGCCTAGGCAACATAGAAAAACCCATCTCAAAAAAAGCCAAAAAACCAAAACCATCATTTTTTACTAGTAAGATGTATACACAAAACTGTTAAGACATTGCACAACTATTTAAACCTTGGATTCAGACTAGACACCACCATCCTCATTTCCTGTTCCACACTGATTTTTGTGTGGTAGTTTTCAAAAATCACAGCAAACTAACAAAACTCAAGAGCTAACAATTTGAATAGTGTCTGACAGAGTTGAGTATTACTGTATTTCCATTAAAACTTTAAAATATCCCATGACACCCTTACGAACTGCTACAATGTTCCAAGGGCCTCACTGCAAATATTGGGAACTAAAAGGGCTAAACAATTTTAGTGAATAAGCATTGAATTTACTTTTGATAGTTGTGGTGTACTTTCCAAGAGAATTATGAAAGTCCAATTGATAAAATATTTTGATTAAGCTTCTTCACCTTCTAAATGGTTAAGAAGCTACAAGTTAAGAGATCTGTTAGTACAGTACAATTTATTCTCCAGAAGAAATATACAAATGGCCAATAAGCACATGAAAACATGCTCAACATCACTAATCATTAGAGAAATGGAAATCAAAACCACAATGAAATTCCACTTCATATCCATTGAGATGGCTATTATCAAACAAAAAACAAAGCAGAAAATAACAAATGTTCACAAGGATATGGAGAAATTGGAACTCTTGTGGATTGCTGATGGAATGTCAGATGATGCAGCTGCTATGGAAGACAGTATGGTGGTTCCTTGAAAAATTAATTTCATGGTCCAGCAATTCTACTTCTGGGTATATACTCAAAAGAATTCAAAGCAGGAATTCAAATAGATATTTGTACATCAAATTGTACATTCATAGCAGCATGATTCATAATAGTCAAAAGGCAGAAATAATCCAAACGTCCACAGACTAATAACTAAATACACAAAATATAGTATATACATACAATGAATTACATACTGCATGTTTAAAAATAGAATGAAAAAAAAAAGACTAAAACCATGGGTTGAGGATTTAGCTCAGTGGTAGAGCACTTGCCTTACAAGCACAAGGCCTTGAGTTCAGTCCCCAGAACCAAAAAAAAAAAGACTAAAAAAAGAATGAAAGTCTGACACAAACTATAAGAGGAGCCTTGGTGATATGCTAAGCAAAATCATAAAGACAAATATTGTTATGATTCCACTATATGAGGTTATCAAAGATCATACTCATAGAGAGAGGCTGGGGAGAAGTAAGAACAGTAAGTTATTATTTAATGTGTACAGATTCCATTTGGAATGATTAAAATCTCTGGAGATGGATGGTGCTAATGGTTGACAACAATGTAAATGTATATAATGCCATCGAACAGAAAACAAATATGGTTAAAATGGCAAATTTTTGTTATAGTTTACCACAATTTAAAAATGAGAATAAAGTTGAGAATAGTTAAGAGGAAAATAGGTTCATGTTATACACATCTGAAAATAAAACCAGACCAATGCTTAAAATATGAGAACATAGCTAGGGATGTAACCCAGTAGTAAACTACATGCTTCCATGTGTGAGGCTTTGGGGTCTACAAAAAATTAGAAAATTACTTAACCACATTAAAAAACTAATAAGCCAAAGGGTGTAACTTTTCATTTCCTTACATATATTTAACCTAAATGAACAAATGGCAGGACACCATGACAGTTTCTCACTCTGCTCTTCCTAAATGTGGCATTAATATAAATACATTAACCAATTATTTTACCAATGAACCAAATATAATGCCACTAAGTTCACTTTGAAACCAATCTAAACAATGAATCCTTACAGAAACTTAGACAATCTCATTTAGAAAGATGGCCTGTTAATCCAATGAATGGTCAGACATTAGTGTTACGTTTAGAAAAGAATACTTACTGCCTTCCCACGTACACTGCAACAGATTAAGAGCACCTTCTATTCGTTTCCAGTGCTGAAGATGAAAGAAAGCATAGGCAACTGCTTCACTGTCACCCCGTTTCAGAATATGTTCTGGTGGTAAAATCAAACTTTTCATTTCCAGTAAATACTGCAAGAATAACACAACAGAAAAAATTAAATTGAGCTAAGTTCGAACATCTACAAAAACATATTCAAGGTGCTATAAAGTAAAACTGATTTTTAAAAAATCACATATATTAAAATAGTTCAAATAACATGAAGGATCTTCTGAAAACTTGTGTATAAAATGCTTATAGATGCAAATTATATTTTTATAGCAAATTCTTAAAATCAGAATAGCCCTATAGGTAAAAATATGGCAACAAATGGCCTATGTGACCTTGCTAAATACAAAATGGAAACTCAAGCTGAGGAAATAACTTAAGAGCAAATATTGATTTTCCAAAAAAGAATTAAATGTAAAATGGTAACACAATTTTGGAACAATACTTTGTGGCAACATTCAATTCTTTTATTCCCATTTTATAGGTGAAAAAAACTTAACTATGGAAATGTTCAACTAAACTCACACTAAGTGCAAAGCATTATGCTCATCAGAAAATACCAACAAGAGCAAAAACTATCTTCCTTGTTCCCCAAGCTTCATAATGTGAAGGGAAAGAGAGTTCTTAAGTAAATAAACATAACCAGATTGCGGTGAGTACCTTATTAGAGGCATAAACAACATACACGGATATACGGATAGGACGTATTTTTTATTTTATTTTCGGGGAGGTGAGGATTGAACCTTGCACTTGCTAGGTTCTGCACTAAATCCCTAACTCCTTTTTATTTGTCTTTAAAAATATCTTTATTAAGATAAAAACATCTTTATTAAGATAAAAACATCTTTATTAAGATAGAATTCACATACCTTACAATTCATTTATTTAAAGTGTACAATTCAATGGTTTTTATATTTATAGATATGTGCAACCATTGTAACAGTCAATTTTAGAACATTCTTAACACTACAAAAGGAAACTCAGTATCCTTTAGTTATCACTCTCTATTCTCTTATTCTCCAATCAAGCACTAATCTATTTTCTTTTCTTTTTTGAGGGGGTTGGTGCCAGGTATCGAACTAATCTGTTTTCTATCTCTAGAAATTTGCCTATACTGTACATTTCATACAAATAGAATCATATTATACGTGATCTTTTGTGACCAGTTTCTTTCATTTAACATAGTGTTTTCAAGGTTCATTCAGGTAGTAGCATACAGTAATACTTCATTCCATTTTGTGGTCCAATAATATCCTATGGTATAGATATACAGATATACCAAAATTTGGTTATCCATTCATTGGCTGACAGACATCTGGCTGTTTTTACCTTTGGGCTATTATGAAAAATACTGCTATAATTGTTTGTGAATAACTTTTGGTGTGAATATATGCTTTCATTACTCTAAGATAAAAACCTTGGAGTAGGACTGCTGGGTCATATGATAACTATGTTTACAATGCATTATGATTTAGGGGCTACAAATAAACCACTTGATGGGATTTGAGCTGATATTTAAAGATGGATAGTTATGTGGATGAGCAGCCTGTGGGTGGGAGACGGGAGAAGAACAGGAGAGCATATTCAAAGTACAGGCCCATCTTCAACACAGGCACTGAACCAGAACAGCACAGATGCATTTAAGGGATTGGAAAGTGTACCTGTTATAGTCTATCAGTTATAAAACTAAATTCTATCTCTGACTCTTGAAAAGACTCGTTCTAATATAATCCACACCAAAAGGAGTATAATCACAACTATAATACTAATCGAAGGATACAAATTATATAAAAAAGATACAAAATTAATCACTTGTGTATCATTTTTCTATTAAGTGGTCACTTGAAAACAAAACCTTCAAAAAATATTTAGTTAGCTAAATGCTTCCTCCAAAGACCAAGGCCAGAATGTACTTCCCTTCTAGAAACAGCCTCTTTCGTTCTAAACAATTTGATAGCAAATTATGTGTTAAGCCATATTAACTTTGATTGTAAAATACAAAAAGAGAAACATGCCAGAGGTGTCTCAAAAGACAGATTCTTACATTTCAAATTCCAGTAGCCCAGGTTATTATACAAACCGAGATAACGCCAATTAAAGAAATACTTTGTAAAACTGCTATAAGCAATAAGACTGGGGAGAATCTTAAAAAAATTTTGTAGTGGTTTTGAAATTTAAGCCTTAGGTTATTAACTAATATGTATGTGCTCATCATATTACTACATCTAAAATGTTTTTATTTATGAAATGTGCCTCTCCAACCATTACTGAGCTGAATGCCCACCTTCAATTACTCTTACTCTTGATATCTCAGGCTCTGTTCTCAACGTGTAAGAATGCAGTCTGCTCATCGATTTATTTTAGCAGATGTCACAAACTATGAGATTATTTACTAATCCAGTTTGGGGACTTAACATTTCCCATTCAGTTTCTTAAAGGAATGCAGCAGAGGTTGTGTCCTGGTCAAGCAAAGCCCATTTGCTGCCTGGTTGGGTTCTCTCCCTGTAGTGCCTTGGGCCTATATTCAGGAGGGTAATATTCTTTCTAATCCTCTCTAATCCTTGCCCATTTTTTTGAAACACAGTAAAAGATCACTCACACCAGGCGGCTGTGGGAAAATGGACTCAAATAGCTGACCTCTGACATGACTCCTTATGCTCTTTGCAAGTGCACTAAGAGCTTCTTCACTAGGAAGCAAAGTGGAATTACCGTCATAAAAAGAGTAGTATTATCTCATGTTCAGAAGAAAACTGTTTATTCTTAAACCAAATCTTTCCTATTAAAATTCTGCTTTATTTTTACAGACACAAGAGAAAAAAATCCAAAATGATCTTCAATGAGTTTTAGAATCCAGAAGCTTTAAATTAAACCCTAACATGGTAATTATTCGGTATACCAGTAACCACTTACCAATGTAAGCAAAGATATTCAGCTAACAATTTTTCAGTAAAACTTACAGAAAATATCAATTGGATATGTCAAGAAAATACTTCTTTGAACAGCAACTATATCCCTATATTGTCATTGTTTTATAATCTAAATGTCAATGCAGGTGGTAAATAAACATGTGACAGACACTAGGACATTACAATTTATATTTTAAAATATTTTGCTAGTTTGGTTTTTTAAAAAAATCTCCCCTCCACTACCTTATTTTTTATTATCCCTATTAGCAAATGTCCTTCTCAATTTGAATTTACAGCAAAGCATTTTTTTCAGCTTCTAATTTGACACTGAAATAAAATTTGACTCCAAAAATACACGAAAAAAATTTTAGTTTATGAAAAATCTATTTAATGAGCTTGGGGTACAGCTCAGTGGTAAGTCTGTACGCAACATGTACAAAGCTCTGAGTTTGATACCTAGCACGCGCATGCACACACACACACACACACACACACAAATATTTTAAGTAAGATATAGGATTATGACTTCTTTTTTCTCCTTCACAAACTGCTGTTCAGGACTTGCTGCTACTGAGTATTACCGCACAGTAGAAACCATACCCTTCATATTCTACTATATCACCTAGCATATAATTCAACTCAAAGCAGGCACTAACATGCTTATTAACTGAGCTGATCTGATATACACAGCTAAAATTTCTTTGAACTCTTATTTCAGTTTTTACTTAAAGATATTTTCTAGGGGCTGGGGATTTAGCTCAGTGGCTACAGTGCTTAAGGCCCTGAGTTCAATCCCCGGCACCAAAAAAAAAAAAAGATATTTTCTAACTCTGGGCAAACTAAAACCAAACAAAAACAAAAATACCTAACTATCCAGACTTTACTTTTTTTTTTTAAATAGTGCTAGGAATTTAATATTTTACTCAAGAAGAACAGGAAAGGTTAAAAACTGAATGGTGATTTATTTTGTTTTGTTTTGGTCTTTTATTTCTGCTCAGAAAAAGTACACACTCAGTATACAAAACTGCAAACATAACAAATCTAATTTATGTTTGTCTAGATTTCTTTTTTTTGGGGGGGGGAGGCTGTGCTGGGGATCAAACCCAGGGTTTTGCAGATGTGAAGCAAGTGCTCCACCACTGAGCGAAATCCCTGTCCCCTATGAATAATATATTTATTATATTTTTCTGAAAAAAGTAGATAAACTATTATTCAACTCACTCTTTACTTCATATATCTTGTATATCTCTTTCTGTCTCTAAATAGATCTAACATTTTAAATTATAAGGTGGTCCATTAGAAGCTGAGTTACTTCATAAGAAAGAAGTAAATAAGATCATGTTGAAATTGCACTACCATCTTTTTAAAAGGTAAAAAATAACACAATTAACCAAAACTTGTTTAAAGTTAAATAAAATGGCTTAAATTTTTCAAGAAATGACAGGTATAAAATTTTACTTCTGTGAAGGTAGACAGGCTTTGAAAGCAACATATTTTGGGGTGTGTTTTGGGGAGGCGGTGCTGGGGATCAAACTCAGGGCCTTGTGCGTGCTAGGCAAGTGCTCTACCACTGAGCTAAATCCCCAACCTCAGAAAGCAACATAAGTTTTAAACTACAGACATATCTATTTATCAGGGTTTGTTGTATACTAGGTAAAGTATTGCACATTAAGTGATGAATAAGACAAGAAATCTCCTCTTGTTTACATGGAATATGGAAAGACATAGAAAACAAGACACAAACTCAACAAACAAAAAAGTATGACTGAAGTACTAAAGGAACAGAGAAGGGAAAACCATTATCTCTACTTGGGAAAGCTGGGAAACACTTCTTTAAGGAGATAACAGGTGAGTAGAGACTTGGAGAATGAGTAGGAATTTGACAGGTAGAGAAGACAGAGCAGCTATACAGTGGTAGTGAAATAGATGAGACATGCCAATCATGGAAGCACTGACACTGGAGATAAGGAGCAAGGAGTGAGGCTGGAGATAGATACTGGGACCAGACTGTGAGAGAATAATACATGCAACACTGGTGGTTGGTCTTTATCCTACAGGCAATAGGAAGTAAGTAGAGGTCTTTAATGAAGGTAAGATTTGCTAGTTAGGCAGACAACTCTGGCAACAGCCATAGCAAAGAGGGGCTGATGGCAGGAAGACTAATGAGGAATCTGTTTTAATAGGTAACACAAGAGCTCGTAAAGTATTTAAGATGATTTCTAGATCTCTATGTTTAGAAATGCATGGAAAATACCTGGCAAAGTATACAACAAAGAGAAATAGTGGTTACTTGGAGAAGTAGAATTGGGAGAAGAGAATGGGGGAATTTTTACTTTATAAATTTTGAAGTGCCTGATATTTTTAAAAAAGCACCCATTACTTTAATAATAATGACAATAATATATTTTTAAATATATAATGAAAGTACCCAATGGTCAGTAAGAATAAGCATGGCTAGATATAAAAAACATTTCCAAGTCATGAATTAGTGATTTTGAAAGGAGAGAGGTAAAGATTAATGAAAAAAGAGGATAATGAGGCTGTAACTCAAAATATAAAAATAAGGAAGAGGAGGCAGTTTAGAGAAAATAAAAAAAATTAAAAATTCAATTTGAAACATATTAAAATGTCTAAAGTACTTATTGTGGGTAAGGATTTCCTCAACTAGAAGAAACACAAGTCTGTAGTTAAAAAAGAAAGCCACAGTTAAAAGGTACAGATTTGGAAATCACCAGCAAATAAAATATAGTTGAAGACATAAACAAAAATCAGTATCTAACACGTACTGCAGGATATGCCATATTATTTCTGAATCACCCGACTGTTATATCTGTAATAAATCAGAAATTGCTTAGGTCAAAACTAGGATTCAATATACTAGAGTTCAATACACTCAACTACTTTACTCCCTTGCTTTTTACTGCAAATATTAAAAACAAAAGCTACTCAGGAAGCTATAATTTTAAAAAAGACATAATTATATATGGTCAGATGGTCTCGAACCCAGGACCTTGTGCATAGATGGTTTCTTTCATGACTCTAAAACCATACCTATGCTTACATTCAAATTCACTTTAATTTTGAACTGCTTTGATCTTTATAATTTTTCTTTAGATTACTTTTTGTAAATCTTACAACAGCTTTTGACCAAAAGCAATATAATTCTGACCTGAAGTAATGATAATGCTTTATAATCTTCCTCTTAAAAGCAGAGGTTAAAGAAAAATCTCTCTGAAGACATCTGAAATTAAGGTACTTTGCTCTTGATCAGTCATGCACACAAAAAACCAATTTATCTCTGCAATTAGTGTTCTAAGTGCACATTCTATGAGATTGGACAGGCAGGTTGAATGCAAAGAGTCCTCATGGACGTGTATTAGGGGAGACTAAGACAGTTCCCAGACAGAAGCAAACAAAATTGCTATGTGAAAAAAAATAAAGAAGGTGTAAAAAAAAAAAAAAAAAAAAGAAGGTGTAATACTATCTGAATAGTCTCAGGAACAAAGGAAAAGTAACTTTATATGGAAGGGAAAAGGAAGGGAGAATAGAAACACTTGCTACAGGAAAACTTCTTTCTATAACCTCCTATAGACCCACACCTCAAAAGAAGCATTTCTGATTTTAACTCTTCTGCTTAGGCCACAATGCAACATAATGGAAGGCAAAAGTCCTACTGTGCTTTAAGTTGGGGTCACAGACCTCAACTATACTTCCCCTCTCTTTATCCCTGCTATACCACTCAGAATCTCAATTTGGTGAGAATTACCACTGACAGAAGTAGTTTAGCCGATGAAATGCAACAGCTTGCTACTAAAGAGGTTCTATCTTCTAGAGTGGATCAAACTCATGACATCTACAGGGTTCGATTTCTGGCCTATCACAACAGATTTTACTTTCTCTGTAGTATATCAATTTATTTTAAAAATTCTCCTTGCACTTAGAAAACTTTCCAGCCATGATCTGTTTTCTTGGCAACACTAAAAATATTCTTATTTAAAGTAACTTTTAAAAGCTACAGAGATCGCTTCTCGGCCTTTTGGCTAAAATCAAGTGTAAAAGCTACAGATACCATATTCCTAAATATGTACTCAAGTTACAGAGATTTACTAAGCAAGTTTTGGTTACTGTTTTGTTTTTTAATGTTCTACTTTCCTCAGGCCCCAAGGGTTTCTTCTACAAGGCATAAAAAAATTGTCCACAGAGCTGGGCACAGTGGCACATGCCTGTATCTCAGCACTCAAGGAGCTGAGGCAGGAGGATCACAAGTTTGAGGCCAACCTGGAGTACATAGTGAGTTTAAAGCTACCCTGGACTACTAGTGAGACCCTGACTTAAAAAAAAAAAAAAAGTCCTCAGAATATTAAATAATTCAAATTAGTTAATTCCTAACTATCTTAATATCTTCACCTTCAGTTCATTTCAACAAGGTATTCTCAAACCTAATGTATTCTAAGGCTATAAATACTAAAATATTAATAATATTCACAAGGAAAGAGTACATACTGAAACAGCTCAAATAGGATGAGAAAACAGTGACAAATAAAATAAAGCAATGACCACCATAGCAATCAATACTTTTCCTGGCTATCAGATACTATGTTAAGCATTCCACATATATTATCTCATTTAATCAGAAGGCATGATATAGTAGTTTTACATTGCCTTCCATGCTGAATTATTTTTTTATTAGACTATAATTTAAAATACACAGATTTAAACATGCCGTGCAGTAAGTTTTTACAAATGTAGACAAGTAAGGCCCAGGTTAAAACAGTATTTCTGTCACCCCAGAAAGTTCTTCTTTCCAGTAAACTAGCCCTCCTATCTTCTGAGTCAAATATTGTTTTAATTTCTACCACCAAAAATTATTTTTTGCCTTTTCTTGAACTTCACATTAATGGACTCATTCAGCATATACTCATTTGTACATTATATTTTTGAGTTTTAGCCATGTTTTATTTGCATCTCTTGTTCTTTTTTTCGGTTGCTGCACAGTATCCCATCAGTTATAATGCAATATGTTTATCCATTTACCTATTGATGGACACCTTGGTTGTTTACACTTTGGGGCTATTAGGAATAAAGTTAGTGGCTATCATGGCTTTCCTCATGATAACCTACCCTGTGTCCTCCAGAGTGTACTTTTTCTCTTCTTTTTGGCCCAAGTTCACTCTGCAGAGCCAGTTTCTCCCTCACACTTCACTTTTACTTTTTCAAATAAACTTCGTCACCATTAAAAAAAAAAAAAAAGAATAAAGTTACTACGAGCACTCATGTCTTGGTCTTTTTATGGACATATACTTTCATATCTCTTAGGTATACAGCTTGGAGTAGGATCGCTGTATCATAAGTTTAAGCATATCTTTAATTTTATAAGAAACTGCCAGTTTTCCAAAGTGGTTCTACCACTTTGCAGTATTAGCAGTAACGTATGAAAGTTCTTTCACATTTTTAGCAAAATTTTTTACTCTTTTAAATTTTATTCATTCTGGTAAAATGTACAGTAATACCTCACTGTGACTTTATATTTCTGTCTTCACTAATGACATTAAATTCTTCTTTATTGTGTTTGCTGGGCATTTTAATACCTTCTTCTATAAAGAATCTGTTCAAGCCTTTTGCTCACTTCTGATGCTGTCTCTATATTTATATAGTCTGGATACAAATCCTTTGCCAGACAAACATACTGCAAATATTTTTTCCCTGTCATGAATTGCCTTTTTTTTAACACTAAGAGAAACAGAATTTTAAACTGTTCACAAAGTCTAATTCATAATTGTTCTCTCTTAGGTCCTAAGAAAACTTTGCCTATCACAGGGTTTCAAAGACATTCTTAGATGCTTCTTCTAGACAGTGTATAGTTTTAGCTTTTACACTGAGACTGATGCTCCATCCCAGATTAACCTTTGTACATGTTATAAAAAATTTACTATACACTCCCACCCCTTTATACATGCAGATATTCTAGCACCTTTTGAAGAGATTCCTCTTCCCCCAGTGAATTGCATTGATGTTTTTGTTAAAACAGTATATATGTGGGGATCTTTCAGTACTTTCTATTCTGTGATTGTGTTAAAGTAATTATTTCAAATTTAAACATAAAAGTAACAAAATTTAGAATTTTCCAGTAATATGATTATAAAAATTTTTCAGTGAAATATTATAGCAAGGTATTGCTAGATTCTAAACAGGACAATACCATTCCAAGGGATACATAAAGTATAATAAGAACAATTATATGGCTGGAGATGTACAGCACAGTGGAAGAGCACTTGCCTGGCATGCTGAAGACCCTGCGTTCTTCAGTCTCCAGCACTGAAGACAAAAGGCCCCCAAATTAATTTAAAATGTGCAAAGGATTTGAACGAACATTTCTCCAGAGAAGATATAAAATAGCAAATAAGCTATTATAGCAAATATGCAATATATATGAAATAGTAAATGAACACATAAAAGATGCTCAACATCATTGGTGATTAGAGAAAATGCAAATCAAAACCATGAGCTGCTATTCCATATCTACTAGGATAACAATAATCAAAAAGATAGTAAGTGTTGGCATGAATGTAGAGAAACTGGAACTGTCACACACTGCTGGTGAGGGCATAAAAGTTGTACTGACTTTTACAAAACAGGCAGTCTCCTAAAAAAATAAAACAGAGTTACTACATAATCTATCAACCCGACAGCTAGGTACCCAAGCAAAGTAAAACGTGCTCACATAAAGACCTTGTACATGAGCCAAGTGTCATGGTGCACATCTATAAGATCAGCTACTTGGGGAAGCACACTTGGGAGTTCAAGGCCTGCCTAGGCCATTTAGCAAGACCATATCTCAAAATAAAAAAATTTAAGCTGGGCACGGTGACACACACTTATAATCCCAGCACTCAGGAGGCTGAGGAAGGAAGATCACTGTAAGTTCGAGGCCAGCCTGGGCTACACAGCAAGACCCTGTCTCAAAACAAAATAAAACAAATAAATAAATAAGTAAAAAAAAAAAATTGAAAAGGGATAGTGATGTAGCTCAATGGTAGAGCATCCATTGGGCCAATGCCAGTGTGAAAGACAAAAAATACTTGTATATGAATGGTTACAGCAACACTATTCATACAAGTCAAAAAATTAATCCAACACAAAGTGGGGCAGATGTAAGGGGGACACATAAACATATATAAGGCACACACAGGGATGAGGGCAGGGGGCACCTGATCATGCAGGAGGTACCTGTTTGTACATGTACACATGGGCAAGGGCATAGAAGTACCCATGGGGCACACACATGGGGTTACATGTAAAGGGAACATCTGAGCACACATGAAGCATGCTCAGTGGGGGAACCACACATGTTGGGGCCCACATAAGCACACATTAGGCATGCACATGAGTGTGTATGTGAGCCAAGGGGACACAGAAGCTCATGGGAGGCATGCACAGGGGTGAGGAAGAGTCCATGACAAGGCATGTGACCACGTACAAAGCTCACACAGGGGTGGAGTGTGGGTGAGCACTCAGGAGGCGCACACGGGGTTGGGGGGCACACATAAGCATGCATCAGGTATGGGGGGTGCCAGTGAGGGGGGCATATGAGGCAGGCAGGGAGCAGGAGGCACATGTGAGGAGGGCACATAAACATGCCTGAGGTACATGTAGAGTTTTAAACAAGTGAGGAGGGTATGTGAGCATTCAGGAGGCATATACTGGTTGGGGGGGATGTACACGAAAAAAGTGGAAACAACTCAAATGCCCACAAGTATTGTGGCATACCTATAAGGAATGGTATTCAGGCACAAAAATGAATAAGGTACTGACACATTTCCCCAAGTGAAAGAAGCCAGACACAAAAGGCCACATATTGTATGAGTTAGAGTGCATGCCTTGCAAGCCCAAGGCCTTGAGTTCGATCCCCGGCACAAAAAAAAAAAAAAAAAAAATCCAGAATAGGTTAAATTCATAGATACAGAATGTAGATTAGTGGTTGCCAGAGACTGGGGGTGGGAGGAATGAGAACTGACTAATAATAGGACAGGGTTTCTTTCTGGGGTAATGAAAATGTTCTAGAATTGGATAGTAATGACTTTCAACCTGGTGAATATATTAAAAACCACCAAATTATATACCTTAAAAGAGTAGATTTTATAATCTATAAGTTACCTCAAAAAAAACAGAACTTTTATCGTCAGATAATAAAGAATATGAAACACTATAATGAACAAAACAGGATGCTGTGGAATATTTACAATATATGAAACATTTTCTACTAAAAATTGAAAAGCTGACTTCTTGTAGTAGCTGAAAGATGTAGAATCTTTTCCTTGTTCAGGGATTTGAAAAAAGAAGTTTCTTGAACCAAAGCCATACCTAGGTAATGAAGAACAAGTCAAAAACCATGAAAACATGCTGTTCTAATTTTTTTACCCCAGTACTGTACACTATATAGTGAAATTCATTCAACAGAATAAAAAAACTATACAAGCAATCAATATTAATGAAATACCTAAAGCAAACTCATAGTCTGAAGAGATTTATATGATCTTTCTCTATTGCACCTCTAATCATTTCCAGCTTTAACAAATGGCACAGCTTTAGACCTACAGCCATTTCTATTGTAGTTATGTGGAAGGTTGCCCAAAATTTTCCCAATTAAACAACTTTATCCCTTGTTGTTTTACTGCTGGGATTCATACAACCATTTGACAAATTTGCATAATAAATTTATAAGAATAAATGATTTAAATATTATCTATAAAGAGAGAGAAATGACACTGTTCACTAGATTAAATAAGTTATCACAACACACAGTTGATGTTTGAGGAAGAAATCTCCTAAATCTATTAATGTTTGCTTGCCCCCTGGTGAGAGTCAGGAAGAGGGACCACAAAAACAGACAAGAGAGAGGTCTACACATACTTCATCTCTTCTGAAAGCCTAGCTAAAACAGGCGCAAATTCCAGAGCTTTCCCAGTTCTTCTAGCAGTATTAGTCAAGTTGCTGGAGCTTAAAATTTCTCCCCAAAACTTTAATGATTATCCTGTTCAATAACAGTCAGCTTTAAGTGTCTATCCACAAATAATAATCTAAATTTATAACACTACCTGGCTGGTTATTTTGACAGAGCTAAATTGTTAACCATTTTGTTATTTAGTTGAGGGGAAAAGATGCAAATTTCTGCCCATAAATAAAAATGATTTTTAAATGTTAAGGTATATGCATACATAAAAGTCTTATTAAAGTATATTTTACATATGGCAAAGGTTATCACTTTAAGTATACAGGCTAATTTTTAGTAAAATTATACAGTTGTGTAACCATCACTACAAAAAAATTCCCTCATGCTAGTTTGCAGTTTGGGTTTCTTTTATTGTGGAGGATCTACCAATTCTGGATGAGATGATAAGAGGCTACTCAGTCTCTTTGGAAATCTCAGGAGAGGAGAGCAAGGCCTGTGAATAATGACAATCTTAGTAAAACATCAAAGATTGAACTGGGGTCCCGAAAAGCTGCATCCTAGGGATAAAAGTGAACCAGAAATAAACTGTAACTTTTCAGTTTCAAGTCATCTGATGGTCCAGAAAAAATATGAATCACTTAAACTAAAGGTGGTTAAAATGATTCTGAATTAGGGCACAATGGCATATCCCTGTAATCTCAGCACTAAGGAGGCTGAAGTAGGATGGCCCCAAATTCAAGGCTAATGGGCTAAACAGTGAGTTCACGGTCAGCCTGCACTATACTGTATAGCAACACCCTGTTTCAAAAACAAAACAAAACAAAAAACTGGCCATGGGGGAGCATACCTATAATCCCAGCATGTAGACAGCAGAGGCAGAAGGATCATCTTGAGTTCAAGGCCTGGGGTACCTAATGAGTTCAAGACCAGCCTGACCTACTATGGCAAGACCCTGTCTCAAAAACACAAACAAAAACCAAAAAAAGGAAGAAATAAATCATAAAGAATTAGAAAATATTTTGAGCTAATTATAAAATATTGCTACTGTATATAACTAAAATTGTTCTTAGAGAAGTTTCTAGACTTAATTGAATATATTAGAAAGAAGGCAGGCTGAAGATTAAGAAGTTCACTATTATTTGGGAAGATATAGGAAATAAAAGATAATGAAATAAATTGAAGAAAGGCAATAAAAAGCAGAAATGAATGAACCAGAAAACAAGTAACAGAAGGATTAACAAAGCCAGAGTTTGGATCTTTGCAAAGACTAATAAAATAGATAGACCCTTGAGGGATCTGATCAAAGAGAAAAAAAAGTAGTTAATGTTACAAATATAAAGCAGGGTAAGGTGGCACATATGCCTGTAATCTCAGCACTCAGGAAGCTGAGACAGGAGTATTGCCACAAGTTCAAAGCCAGTCTGGGCTACACAGTGAGTTCAAGGTCAGCCTGAATTATATAATGAGACCCTGTCTCAAAAAAAAAAAAATTACAACTGATCTTGAAAACATAATAAAAATATTTTCTGACTTTATGCCAATAGGTTGAAAAGCTTGAGGAAATAATTCTTAGAAATATACAACTTCCTTCTGGGAAGATGGTGGAGTGGTAAGAAGCAGAGAAACAGCCTGTCTGAGATTTGGAGTCCAGATGCTGGAATGTAGCAACGTGAGGAAGAGAAGAGGGAGGAAAGTGGGTCCCTGGGACCCAGCAAGGATCGGAAGCAAAAATTGGAGCCCATGGTAAGAAGAGAGAGACTCGATGCAGAAGAGGGAGGTGACAAGCAGCACTTTCTCTGAGCCCAGACTTGAATATGCAGATGTACAGTGACTACTGGTGACCCCAGAGGCTTCCAAGAGAAACACATAAATAGAATGGTGCATTGGACGCTGTGGAATGCAGTGGCTAGTGAGTTATCCTGGTTCGGATGTCTCCCAGAAGAGGGCAAATGGCTGGTCACCATTTTGGAAAGGAACCAACTGAACTCAGAATTTAGAGCACTTGCGGGTTGTCTCCATCTAGTGGCTCCCAGTGTGAGGGTGAGGTGCAGCCAAGTTCAAGCCAGCAGGAGGCCCCCTGAGTGTTGGAGACTGAACAACTTGGGTCCCAGCCTCACAGCCAGAAACCAGAAGCAGCCTGAACTTCAGTGGAACTAAAGGTACAAGACTTCTGGGATTATCCACAACCCCCTTGTACATCTACTTCTGGCTTGCTGGGATTAAACATCACGGATCTGAGCTCTGTCTGCCCTCTTCATGTACCAGTGACAGCAGACACATGCCCTGAAGTGGACATTTGCTTTCTTTCTTTTTTCTTTTTCTTTTCCTCCTTTCTTGTTTTTCTTTCTTTTTCTTGATTGTTTGTTCTTGTTTTCATATGAAAATAAACATTATATCTAGTCTTTGCTTGTTGTTTTGTTCTGTTCTTGTTTCTGTTTCTTCCTTCTTTCCCTCCTGTCTTCTTCACTAGTTTCCCAAAGCTTGCATAATCCTTCCTTTGTCCTTCAGTTTTTCTTCTAAACTCTTTTTCTCTTTCTATTATTCTAGTTTTTCCTCTAACTGCTTTTAAATTTTCTCCCCGAGGGTAAAATCATCATACCAAGGGGATACTTGCGGTATACAATTTTCTGGTCTGTTTTAGATTTCATTATATAACTACAAATCTAGTTCATATGGTTAAAGATGACAAACAGTTACCACAGTTTATCATTTTCTAGGCTGTGTTTGATGCTAATGTTACTATTGATTTTACTACTTTAGCCAAGGTGCATAATTGTTCTACTCAGTTGTTTTCCCTTGTGTATGCTAAATCTGAGATAGCCTGATGGTCATAAACAATACTATAGGCCACAGCCAAAGAACCAGGGGCTGGCCAAACAGGCAGCAACTTCTCATCCCCAATAAATTGAAGAGGTAGGATCTTGCAACAGACTCAAAACCCAAAAGTCAGCTACACGTGGAAGACATCGCTGAGAAGTAGTCATTTCCTAAGGGTTCTCAATACTAGCAATAAAGCTACCTACCATAAGCAATTTACAAGCATCAGTGCAGGAATTAAAATAAAAAATAAAAAAATGAGAAGACATGGAAGAAAGATGCAATCCCAGATTTCCAGCTTGCCAAAGGCAAACCCAGGAGGCAATGAGGTGGAAATATTCAAAAGCCGCCCCCCTGGATTCTGAAGTGGTAATAGTGGAAGTAACAAAGCTGATGAATAAGGCTCTCCACAAAAAACAAATCAGAACTAATTTCTCAGATAACTACAGAGATGATGACCATAATGAGGAACATGGTTACTGAGTCTAGACACAGGTAAAAAAAAAAAAATAGAAGAGCTTAAGAAAATGATGGAAAACATGAATGCCCAACACAAAAAAGAAATGGAATCCATGAAATAAATTCAAATAGATAACCAGGAGATAAAAATTCTTTTTTGGAGGGGTGTGCTGGGGATCAAATTCAGGGCCTTGTACTTGCAAAGCAAGTGCTCTACCACTTAGCTAAATCCCTAACCTCAAGATTAAAAATTCTATTGAAAAGTATATGCAGCAGAATGAACCAATGTGAGGATAGAAAATCAGATCTAGAAGACAGGATTGTGGTTAGCAATCGTGAAAGAAAAGATTTTTAAAGAACAGCAAGGGACCACAAAAAAATCAATCCAACAGCTGTTAGATGATGCAAAGAATAACATAAGATTGATTGAAGTCAATGAAACATCAGGAAATAGCAAAAGTGACATAAAAAACCTGTTCAGAGAAGTAATGGCAGAAAACTTCCCAAGCATGGAAAAACAATTTGACATACAGATATGTGAGGCATGCAGAACTCCAATTAGCTAAGATAAAAACAAACAAACGAACAAAAAAAACCTACACTAAGGCATATAATAGTCAAGATTCTGGAAATTCAACACAAAAACAGAATATTAAAGTTGTAAGAGAAAAGAAACAAATCACCTCTAAAGGAAAGCCCATTGGAATCACAGCAGACTTCTCAACACTTCTTTCTCAGCTCTTAAGTAAAGGAGAGCTTGGAGCAAAAGATTTTAAGCCGTAAAAGAAAACAACCTCCAACTCAGACTGATATACCCTGTAAAACTATCTTTCAAAATAGATGGAGAAATAAGATGCTTCCATGACAAACAACACCTGAACAAATGCATGACCATCAAACCAGCACTCCAAAATGTTCTGAAGGACATTTTAGAAAGAGATAATGAGGACTACAACTCCAAGAACCCTAAGAGAATGAAACCACTAGACAAAGCAAGTAATTAAACAGAGGGGAAAGAAAGGGAACCAACAACAGGAAAATAACATCACAAGGATAAATCAATACATGTAATTTGTAACCATCAATGTAAATGGTCTCAATTCACCAAAGAAACAGACTGGAAGAATGGATCAAGAAACAAAATGCAACAATGTGTTGCATACAAGAAACATATTTAATTCAAAAAGAAATTCATAGACTGAAAGTCAAAGGATGGAAAACAATACTCCATGCAACAGGAAACTGGAAAAAATCAGGGGTAGCTATTCTATTCACAGACCAAGTGGATTTCAAGTCAAGACTGATGAAGAAACAATGATTACATTCATTGTGGGGAATTGGTACATGTACATAACACATTTCAATTCTTTTTTTCCTCTTCCCTTCGACCCCCCCCTTAAAATTTCTTTTGTCAGCATCAAATTCATTTATTTATTTTGTAAGTCCTTATCAAGGTAATTATCATAAACACAAAGGAATCAAATTTTTTTTCTTATAATCAGTAGGTTTCATTTCCTGTTTTTTTCCCTTTCCAACTAACTAGTGGGAATGAAGTAGAATTAAATATTCTTTTTAAAAAGAGATTATTAAAAAAAAAAAGAGATTATTGCTAATTGTACAGGGGAAAAAAACTTACTCGAATTTTTATTTTTTGATCATAAGCAAGATTTAACATTTTCCCATATGTTTACTGGCTGCGTGCATTTCTACTTTTGTAAATTACCTACTTCTGGCATTTATAATTTGTTTTCTTGAAATTTTAAGGTTTCTCTTCTTAATTGCTGTTTCCTCTGGATATCAACTCTCTGCCAATTGTATTTGTCAGGTATATTTTTCCCACATGTATCTGTCTTTTAATTTTTGATTTTTCACTTTTAGATTATATGGAAATTTAATAGTTTTATGTATTAAATACATAAAATTTTTACTTTAAAAACTCTTCTATGATTTTAAGATGACTTCAATAACCTTTCTCCACTGTACATTTTTTACATGTAATTTTCATATTTTACTATAGGCATCATAAAATTTGATTTTCACTGTTACCCATTTGAAATTTATTAGATACAGATATAAATTTATCACAGTATGTTTATTGTGCATTATTTTCTCATCTGCATTGATCTGTGATCTTTCTTTACTATGTATTAAATTCATGTATAGTAAGCATTGTTTATACATAATTTCTCTTTTGATTTCAAAAATATCAAAGAGATCTTTTACCGCATATTGTTTTGAGATACGTAAATGTGATTACCAAAATTTTGGTCTGTATATTTACCTATTGCATCTCTTCTGGAATCGTGGTATCCTATCCCTTGTTAATATAGACTTAGTGTTTTCAGAATGTAATTATTGGGGCTGGGGATTTAGCTCAGTGATTAGAGTGCTTGCCTTGCAAGCACAAGGCCCTGAGTTCGATCCCCGGCACCACAAAAAAAAAAAAAAAAAAAAAAGAATGTAATTATTAAGTGGTACTACAGCTCATTCAAAGTTATCTATCTCTTTCCACATATGGCTGAAGCCCAATACTACCAGGGTTGATAAGAAACAATGCATATCATATTCAGTTTCATTAACAGGGAGAGATGAATTAAAAAGAAAGTCTCCTTCTATACCATTTGTAGAGCCATTAGTTGTTATAATGCCATATTTGCTCTTATGAGTAACAGCCTTCTACAGTACCTTCCAACAGGCTGGTGTTTGTTAATTCAGAAAATTTAATATTCCAAGTAAGAAAAGTTGCCCTTACATCAAGCTCATGAATGTAATGCCTATTTGTAGATATAATTCTTCCATTACCAGCTTCATCCATCACACCAAGGCACATGGCAAATCACTGTGCCTCTTCTTTCATTCCACAGAAGGAATACCAGCACCTATGGGTTAAGACATCTGGCTGAGGCTTGACTCATGAATTAGTTTCTAAAGGTTTCAATCCACAGTCAGCTGGGTCCGAGGCAGGGTGGCATGGAAGACAGGCAGAAGGCAGCCAGGTAAGCAAGGGATGCAAGCAAGGGGCCAGAATACACATTCTTCTCAGGTGCATATGGGATGTTCTCCAAAATAGACCACACACTAGCTCACAGAACATGCTTACATAAATGCAAAGGGATTGAAATTATCCTAGGCATATTATCAGACCATAGAGCAATGAAATTGGAAATCAATGGCAAGAGAAACCACGAAAACTTCATAAACACACAAAAATTAAATAAAACCCTCCTGAACAACCAATGGGTCACAGATGAAATTAAAGAAGAAATGGACACTTTTTACAATTAAATAATAATGCCAATACAACATACCAAAACTTATGGGACATGATGAAAGCAGTTTTATGAGGGAAATATATAGCAGTGAATTCTCACATCAGAAAAACAGAGCAAGCACAAATAAATAACCTAACGTTGAATCTTGAGCTTCTAGAAAAAGAAGAGCAAGTCAAGCCAAAAGCTTGTACAACAGAGAAATTATAAAGATCAGAAAAGAAATTAATGCAATTAAGACTAAGAAAACAGTACAAAGAATCAATGAATCAAAGAGTTGGTTCTTTGAAAGATTAAATAAAATTGGCAAACTATTAGCCGACCTTATCAAAAAAGGAAAGACAAGATTCAAATTCATGCAATTAGGAATGAAAAAGGCAAAATCACAACAGATCCTGCAGAAATCCAGAACATCATCAATATCTACTTCAAGAACCTGTATTGTAATAAGATGCAAAAAACAGAAGAAGTAGACAGATTCCTAGATACATATGAATTACCAAAGCTGAATCAAGAAGATATAAAAATTCTAAATAACCCAGTATCAGTCAATGAAACTGAAGAAGTAAAACTACCAACAACTACCAACAAAGAAAAGCCCAGGCCCTGATGGATTCACTGCTGAATTCTACAAGAAATTTAGAGAAGATCTAATGCCTCAAGCTCTTTAACAAAATTGAAAGGAAAGCAATACTCCCAAACTCATTCTTGGAACCAGGCATTACCCTGATATCAAAAC
>PVJO010007752.1:25824-79917 GCA_004026905.1 Hystrix cristata | reverse complement strand
AAGGTGGCTAGATTGTGCCTTCATACAGGCAGGAGAAACCCAGGGCTACTTTGGACCTTGACACTATCCTCTGTTTATCTACTCGACAAACACTTACTAAGAATTTCTTTATCAATGTTCTATACCAGGCACTAGGGATGCAGTTAAAGCACACGAACTATTTGGTCCTTAGGAAAGTCAGACATTGAACAAGTGAATACATGTTGATTTTTGTAATGAAAAAGAAAACTCAAGTCAAATCAGATAAACAAAAGAAATGAATTGGTGTGCAACTGGAGTCTGTCAGTATGTTTAGTTAGGTAGAGACTGAGCGTGGTACTCATATAACGCTCATAAAGAAGGGGCACATGCAAACACACATACATCCCTGTACCCCACACACATAAACGCAGTCATCTCTTCTCTTTCTTTCCAAAATGACCACTTAAGCTTGTAAGTAAAGCAGCCGTTTAGGTACAGCTTATCCTAGTGCTCATGACAACCCCATAGAGAGTGATACTTTCTTTTTAATGAAAATAGCAGTGGGATCCCCAGTAAGAAAGTACATTTCCAAGGTTACAGAGCAAGGGCGCAGTGCCACAGGATGCAGAACGAGGGACATCAGGGTCCAAAGGCAACGTTGTCTCAGTCCTATCAGGCTGCTGGGAGGGGCTTTCAAATACAAAGTACATCTCGATTTTTAAAAACATGAGGTTGCAAGTACAGCACGCCACGAATGCACTGAATGAGGCTGTATCACGGGAGGAGGAGAGACTTTAACTGCAAGGAGCTTGGGCAGTTTCCGTCATCCAGCTTCAAAGGACTGCTGGGTGGTGCCTGAAGGACAGAGGTGAAATGCAGACCTTCTGCAGACAAGCCTTCTTGGAAGGTCCCGCCACATTGCAAACCTCTTCTCCTTTTCTGCTGAACTTTGGAGAAAATTAGCTCCCAACAAACAAACAGGAAAGTTTTTGTGTTCACTTAAAAGTTAAACCAATTCTCACCATCACTGCTCTGCTGTTAGAGTTGTTGGCATCTTCCAAGCCAGAGACATGGTATTAAATTGGGAAAGAAGCTGCTGGGGTGATTCAGGGTGGCTACATCCCCTCCAGGTTTCATCCTTCAAGGGCTGCTCTTAATCTTGCTTCTCTCTAGCGTGCTTTAACCACCTTGTTTTAGCATTCAGCATGATCCAAGCATGGCCCTGGGTGATCGTAGTAAATAAAGCAACAGTCCGTGCCTACCTTCACAGAACATAGTAGTAAAGAAGAGAAAACACTAAGATTTCCAATTCAGTGTGAGATTTTATTTTTGTTCATTAAGGGGAGACCTCCATGGCCCCCAGCAGAGTCCACAGGGTCCCTGCTCTCCCCTACAGGACCAAAGGCTGCCAACCCAGGCTCAGCTCGTGGGCTGGGGTCTCCACTTAAACCTCGTGGGACACATGTCTTCCTTTAGGTTTACCAGAGTGCAAATTAAATAAAAATCTTTCCAGTAAGTCTTTATTCCCTTGAATCAGAAAGTATTGTCAAAGGACAAATATTAACAGATTTTGTATTGTGGGACTTGAGCAGAGGTGGAACCTATCACAGTGAGGTCCAGCCAGCATGTGTGTGTCTTTCAATATCTGTGAACCTCCGCCCCCTAACGGAGTCAGACACAAGCCCCTCCCTCAGAAGTCCCCCTAATGTTCACAGGAAATACTTGCAACTCCTCAATGGCTGCAAGTCTTTCTGTTGTCCTTGGTTCTGGTCAGTACTTCCAGGATCACTTGATACCTCTTTGTCTATTCAATGCTTCCCTGCGCTCCCTGGAGCTCAGATCTTATGCACTGTCCCGCACTCAGACTGCCTATTCTATGCTCTCAAAATGGATGGTTTAATAACTCAGCTTAAACAGTCCCCACCATGTGAACTGAGCTCTGAATTCTCCAGGCAAGACTGAGCGTCTGCTGTTGTGATCCTGAGCAAGCTCTCTGGTCTGCTATCATGACACTCATCAAATCATATCCCAGATAGCGTGTGTGTCCCTCATTATCTGTGAATCTCCAGCCCCTAATGGAGTCAGACATGTGCCTCTCACATGGCAGGGGAACCGTTCAGCAGCTACATTCATAATAACAAAGTAAGACTGCTGGTTTTATACACTGAGTTGCAAACAACAACCTCATGGACAGTATGCAAGTACAAAGAGAAAAAGAATCAAAGGGAACTGGCATGGTGCACTTGCTATATAAATATTGTTTTGCTGGAAAACCCCTCTAGGAAGCCTTCAGTGTCTTCAGTTTCCATCTACACCATGGCTGGAGGTCAGTGCATTGTTTCTTAAGCAAATAACATTAAAAAAAAATGAAGACCAGCATAATAATTGAACCATGTAGTTTGTTTGTACGAATAACATTTTCAACACTGATGTGACACATGTTCTTTATAAGAAATTACTAAAAATGGCAAAACAAAGAGAAAAAAATAGCACTAACCCCATCACAGACAGATACATTATTATTTAGTGTATGCTTAAATGTTTTGATGATGTATGTCATTTAAAATATATATGCCCTATCTCTCTTTCTCGCTCTGTACTTTCTGTGCCTTCTCTGACTCCTGTCTTCCCTCTTTTTCTCCCTTCTATCATCTTCTCCCTCTATCTGTCTCTATCTCTCACATACATATACATATACATATATACCTGTATACATATATATCCATATGCAATTCTTCAATATAAAGATGCTAAATATGCTTACACTTTGTCAGTTTTTGCATAAGAACCAGATAGAATGACAATTTACATTAGGCTTTCCTTATATTTCTACCAAAGATATCAAAGCACACCAAAGTAAGTAGCAGGACAAAAACAAAAATGGAAGAAAGAATTCTTACTGTCACAATAATTTTCAGTGCTTTGATTTTGCTTGAAGTGTATACAGTCCCTACACAACAAATGAATCGTTACGTAAGTTACTCAGGCCTTTCTGTATGTGATGTTGGGAAGCCAGCCTGTTTCTGGGCCCTCTTAAATCCAGGTATCCCTTCTACGTGCTAGTCCAACAGAATGTGGTAGGAGTGCTGCTGTTCAGGGCTGGAGGTTTGGACCTGACCAAGGTACTTCCTTCCTGGTCTCTGGGAAGCTCACATACATGTGAGAAGCTTGATTTTCTGTGGACCATGCTCTTCCAAGAGCCCCAGTTTGTGCACAGGCCAAAGATCGTCAAGGCTTTGTGTCAAGACTGATGAGTAGGAAAGGCACCAGCCTTGAACTCAGTCACACCCAGAGATAATGGCAGCCACGGTCTCTCTGCAACTGTACCATGCGAAGCTCCAAGCAACATCCATTTGGTCAACCCAAAGAAAACAGAGTCACAGTAATGTATTTTACTTTCAGAAGCTGTATTTTGGGATGGTTTGTCAAGCAGCAGTAAATGACCTGAGCAAAAATAATAACATGTAAGTAAACAAATATTTACCTGCATCTGCCCCCTCTTCAGGAGAGGGTTAAAGAACAATAATTTTAGAGTCAGGTAGCCAGTCTGCAAATCCTGCCCCAGGTTGATTATTTCTGTGGCTACACAAATTGCTTCACCTCTCTTTGTCACTACTCCTACAAAATAGGATGGGAAGAGTGGCACCTGCCTCAAAAGGTGTTACGCAGATTTAATAACATTCAAAAGCCTAAATTGCAGGTAGTAAAGGTGCATTTCAGTATGAGGTATTAGTGTTATGTATCAAGATTATAAAAATTGTCAACTTATTTCTTAATATTGAATTATGCAATTAAGTGATGATATTGTTTCTGAAAATATCGTAATAGACTTGCTTGGTGATGATTTTTAAAATTTGAACCTCAGTGTTCAAATTGTGGTTAGGAGGGAGTTTTGTTTCTGTACTTTCACAAGTTGTGAAGGCTACATTTACCTCCTAAAAATGCTCTGATTTGAGAATGATTTAGCTAACATATAATTTATCTATTCTTTAAAAGTTGACAATTAGGTCAAGGGCCAGTGTGAGACTCCCTGCCGTGGTGAGTGGGCCCTTCTGATTTGCCTGGCGAACGTCACAGGCTACATCCAATATTTGAGTTCCGAGTCTCTGGGCATTAAACTGACGACTGAGACCTTCTGAGTTGAATACTGATAAACCTTATTTTATTATTTCTTTCATTTCTCATCTTACCCTACATAACACTTTTTTGTCCTGTCAGTTGTCTATTATGTGCCTTGAGTGCTGGTAGTATATTTGAACCAACTTCTAAAATACTGATATATTTAGTCAAAATCTGTCCACTGTATATCACTTTTTCCCCTTAATTATGAAACCCTGTCCTTCAATTTCTTAAAAATATTTGGCTTTAAAGCAGACCATTTTATAGTCAAGTTCAATTTTCTTTATTGATTTGACACGCTTACTTCTTGTTAAGAATACAAATGAATGTATCCTAAATATTTCTTCTGGTTTTATCAATTCAATTTTCACTTGTGTCCTTTTTTAGTTCATTTAGCCTCTTTTTTCATAATCTTGGGTATTGCCATATCAATTCATTCAATTTCAGGAGGTGATACTGCTTTCATCAATGATGGTGCATGTATCTTTACCTAAAAGTCTGGTCCTGGCACTTGCCGTGCAAAGTCGAGAGGGAAAATGTGTTGCTGGGAGGTGCAAGGCCCAGATTAATGACTTTGGTGCATCCTGTGTGTGTCACTTCCCTCTTCTAGCTATAGGCTTCTCTTCTAGATCATGCAGAGGATTGGGCTAGATCCCCTATCCTTTCCAGACCGCCTGTGAGATGGGCCGGTTTGGTTTGTTTTTAGCTTTTATTCATAGCGCTGAGATGTTATGCAGAATGCATACAAGAAGATATGAGTGAATGTTATTGTGGTTGGGAAATACACATGCATGCTTTTCAGTAGACATTTTCTTGTTGATGAGTACTCTAAAAGCCCTATGCCACTGTCATCCACTACCTTCTCTGTCATGAATTCCACCCTTTGGTTCCAGCATTGGCAGCGCCCTCTTCACTGAGCACGGCACCCCGCGACCTTTGTCCTCTGGAATCAGGTGGATGTGTTAACCTACAGTAAAGCCGCCTCTCCCTGCACTCGGCTACCTAAATGTGAGTTGAAAAACTCCAGGATAATTAAACTCTTTGTTCACTGACCACACCAGGCACATTTCAGGTACTCAGTTTTGCTCGGTGTGAGCGCCTGCCCGATTGGACAGTGTAGTTTAGAATGCTCCTGCCGTCTTGGCAGGTTCTGTTGAGTGGTGCTGGGCTAGCTGATACAGTTTTTTTTGTTTTTTGTTTTTTGTTTTTTTTGTGGTGCCAGGGATCGAACTCAGGGCCTTGTGCTTGCAAGGCAAGCACTCTAATCACTGAGCTAAATCCCCAGCCCCTACCTGATACAGTTTTGATCTCCTGCCAGCAACTTGACCTCGGCCAGCCAGCATCCCAACTCCTGCTCCCACATCCTAAGTCTGTTAGTGGCTGATCTTGGGCACATTTTCGCCCACAGCTCTGGGTATGTGCCACCTTCTCCTCACATAAGTTTGTACAAATTCCTGCAACATGTGCCAAGTGGGTGGTCTTCTCACACTGCTTTCATGTCTCATAAAATACATTCCTAGTTTAATGAAAACTAAAGCATGTCACCATCCAGTGAGTCAGAAGTGGGTATGGGACTGGGGGATTGGAAAAGCACCCTACGGGGAATTCTGATGGGCTGCAACTGCCCTTTGAGGGTCTCCTGGTTAGTTGTTCTCTGCTATTCCATGTGCTACTGACCTAAGTGCCTTCAGAGAGAAAGGAAAAATCGAGGTGGTCTGGAGGTGACGGTTACTCTCCATTCTGCCCTGGTGACGTAGTTGTTACTCTCAGTCCCACAAAGCAGTCTGTAAGGCATGAGTGGGGACTTCAGAGCATCCAACCAAATCTTCTGGGTGAGCCATCTCAGAAACCCAGAGCTCAAAGGGAAGCAGCCGAGCCTGGACAAGTCATAGAATCAGAGCTCCACACTCCCACCTGGTGTTTCCTTCCCTGTGCTCTGTAAGAAATGAAGACAGGGCTGGGGCCACATGATAAAAAGCTCACCTGTCCCATCTGTAATTGAAATGATGTGAGCAATCAGTCATAGCGATAATGCCAGTGAAAGACGTCACTTCATTCTTTGCAAGCACTTTCACATTTATTATGCCATTTAACTCTTATTACAACCTGATAAGGTTTTTTAAAAAGGCAAGACTCCTCCAATTTACAACATAGAAACCAAGTCTCAGAGAAGGCTGTGAATCATTCCTGGTTTGTAAGACTCAAAAGGTTATAAAGAAGAAGACAAAACCCAACACAGAACATTCAACTCTTATATAGCGTTTGGCCTTGAAAAAGAAGAAAACAAGGCAGAATGATCCTGGAAGTAAAAGGAATCAGCAAATGTAAAGCAATGCATGTAAAAGAATCTAGAGAGTAAAGAACTAAAAGAATTAAAGGAGGCTTCTACTTGAAAATCTCAGAAAAGCAAAAATCAAGTCGTAGGTTAGGATGAGTAAAAACAGCCTGAACAGCAGCAAGGAGGGGACCTGCTCACTGACTGAGATGAGCCCTACGTCTTTGTGTGTCACATGGAGACTGAGTCATATCTGAGAAGCTTCTAATAATGAGCCCCACACAAGTACTACCTACAAGAGACTCCTTCCTGGGTTTCATGTGGTTTTCCTAGGAGGTGTAGGGAGGAGAGTGTGAAGGTATTTCTCTAAAACAGTGGTTTTCATCTGAGAGGTAAGAGGAAGTTGCTGCAATTCACAGAAAGTTCACGAGATTTATGCGAGGACTGTTATCTTCACACCCTTTGCACTATCCCCCTTCACAGAAGGTTCCGTAATGACAAAGACGCTGAGCTCATTTCTTCCCAAGGTCCCTTCTAGCCTGAAAAATATAGAGCACACCAGGTTTCTGGATGACTCCAAACTTTTGGCATTACCATGTAAAGAACCAGAAGTTCTTAGTACCCTGGATAACAGAATTTCCTACATGCCTTTAGATTTTTACCCTATTCCAACTTAACCCCTTTGGTCTTTCCTCCACACCCAGCCCAGCCGTGTCCTACCTGTGCATCTCAGATCCGCTGGGAGCATATTCTATATTTTTCTCTGTTATAACCTTATCTGCCCTAGATTGCCAGCTGAGTGCTTAGAATATTTCTAAAAGGAAAATGCCCTGCTTTAAAAAGAAGTAGATTATTTATTCTATAGGAGTAATTTCAGCAAAAGTACATTTTCACTTTGCTATTTAGCACATGTAACTATTTTTATTATAGAAAATGCACATATACAAAGAATAAATTGAAATTGTCGGTGATTCTACCATCCAGAGATCACTGCTACCATATTTAGTATAATTCCTTTCAAATAACAGACCATGTTTTCAAATCTATAATCTGTATTTTCCTGCAGCAATATATCATGAGCATTTAATATTTTAATTCAAATAGTCCTACTATCACATTTTAAATAGTTCCTTGGTGTGCTTTCTGGGATTTGTAATAATTTATCTAATCCACACTGGCACCATTTCAGTTTTAAATTTTGCTATTATCAACTAAATAAAGAAAATACTCTTGAGCCTGTATACTTTGCCAGGGCTAGACATCATTAATATTTTAACCTTTGCTAAAATTATCATTAAATAATCACCTCATTTTATTGGTCTCTTAGATTCTGTGGTATTAAATTTGTTTGCTTATGTTGTCATGTATGTATCTTTGCATTCATGTCCTTTCTTTATTTATTTATTTATTTTTTTTTTTGTGGTGCCGGGGATCGAACTCAGGCCCTTGTGCTTAGTCCTTTCTTTATTTTATATGGAGTTTATCTTTTACAAATTGATCTCTGAGTATTCTGTGCTAAAGATACTAATACTTTGTTACTAAAGTTAAATGTATTTTACTGTTTGCTCATAGGTAGTGTTCTTTATCTTCAAATCTTATTGTGCTGTTTCTTATACACATACATGCATTGTTGATACTGAAATGTTTCCATCTTTTTCTTTACAGTAAAGGAAAGAACCATACAAACTCCCATGCTTTAAGGAGTCAGGTAGATGAAAGAAGTGTTTAAAAGAACTGAGGTAAAATCGTGTAATACATTGCTACTAAGACAAGCCAGAAATTGTCAGACTGTTCTTCCTCTTTTACCCTTCTTCCCTTCTTCAGTCCTCCCACCCTGTCCTTTCTTCCGTTTCTTTCTTCTCTTCTCCTTCTCCCTCCCCTACTCTATTCCCCTTCCTCTCCCTCTCTATCTCCCTGCCCACCCTACAACCAAGCTGAATGAATGAGTCTATGAGCAGTATTTAATCCAGGAACCATCAATTTGTGATGCTTGCTCTCATGACACTTTGAATTTATGTTCTACTTTGAAAAGTCTTATTTAATCTACTTTTGAAAAGAATTAACATGCTAAATATTTAGTCTTCTTAACTAGTAATATAGAAGGTAAGTTCTATATTACTATATTTTTATAGTATCTAAATATATCTATATATTTCTACATAGAAAGTTAGTTTTACTTTCACATATTTGTGTACAATTGTGCAATTTTCTTCTTCAAAGACTTACATCTTCTTAATTGATAATTAAGGATTTACATTTTAATTGCTTTTGGAGTGAGATATATATTCAATATAAGTAAAATTCATTGCTCCATATATATGGAACAATGACTATATACGTACATACACAGCAGGGGATGTGATCAAAATAGAATGAATGTTTATATATTTTTAAATGTATTACAATAAAAGACAGTGCCATTAATTCCTATGAAAATACTCCCCCTAGCTTTAAGCACTCTTATCCCACTGTTCTTGCCACCTTCTTAAGCAGTTCTGGAAGTCCTCTTTTGTGAGTGTTTTTAATTGTGCGATTGTGGCTACCTCAGTGTCCTGAATCAATTAAAAACATTTACCTTAGTGAGTTTGACTTTGCAAAAGAGCCAGAAGTTACATGATGCCAGCTCCAGTGAATAGGGTGGATGAGGACATACTGTAATATTTTTGACGAAATTCCTATAAACCATTGATCAATATAGGGTTAAAATATGGTGAATCTTTAAGTTTAAAATTTCATAATAGTAAAAGACACATTGCTATTAATCCCCTCAAAATATTCAAAATATTAATCTAATTTGCTTTAAACACAATTATCTTTCCTGACAATGTGTATTTTATTGTAATAAGATTTTTTTTAAATTTAAACATTCACAGGATCTTTTGATTACCCCTTGTGTGTGTGTAAAACATAACGTAAATTCAAAGCATATAATGCAAATTACGCACATGCACAAACACACACACACACATATATATACACACACATATATTCATATATTCATGAGCTTTCCTAAATGTTGGATATTAATGGTGACATCAGGCACTATTGACTTATATGAGATTTTAATTGTAGTGCTCATATATATCTATAAATCTTATGTCATAATTATAAATCATACTTTTGAGGCAGACTGTGTGAATTCAAACGATAGCTGAATTCAAGTGCTTAATAATGTATGATATGGCAAAGTTCAAAACCTCTTAGTTCCTCAGTTTTATTATCCATAAAAGTGGAAAATAATACTACCTACTTAGAGGTGGTGTGAACATTAAAGGGCCCAATATACGCAGAAAGAGAACACTCCTGACATGTGGACAATTCCCCTGCTAATAGATATTATTAAGCATG
This sequence comes from Hystrix cristata, assembly GCA_004026905.1. Lineage (NCBI taxonomy): Eukaryota > Metazoa > Chordata > Mammalia > Rodentia > Hystricidae > Hystrix > Hystrix cristata. The sequence continues at coordinate 70,214 of PVJO010007752.1, read as the reverse complement.
ATATTCATTGTTAAATTTTGATACAAGTTCTATCTTTCTATAAAAGTTCATTTCTCACCAGGATTATTTTACTAAAATATCTTTAAATCAGTGGTAGATATTTAGTTGTATCAATAGTTTCTAGGGTTCTATAAGGTAGTTCAAGCGCAATATTTTTCTTTTCTCTTCCATTGCAATAAATGTCATTAATAAATGTCTTAAATTTTGAACAAGGCTCGACTCAGGGATAAATCCTGCTTGGACATTTTATATTATTCCTTTAATACACCAATAGGTTCAATTTATTATTATCTTGCATGCTTATTGCACTGTCTAAATGTTCTCCTTCTCTGTGATTTAATTTTGTCATAGACATTTTCCTCACAAATTATTCATTGTGTTGAGCTATTTAAACTTGTCAACATAAAACTATAAATATAAGTCTTGTAATTTATAAACACCGGTCCATAGATAGATAGTATTTGCCATTTTAAATTTCTGGTAGTATACCCTTCTATTTCCTGTCTTGAGTAAACTTTCAAAATGCACGCTTTTATAGGCTTATTTATGATGTAATCTGGAAGTGAGTGTTTTGTAGTGAGAGAAAGTATCTCTATAACCATAAAATGAATTCAGTAAGCTCAGTTGCCTCTAATTCCTCCACGCTATTTGCATAATTTAGGGATTGCTACAAGACAAACACCTAAAGCTCAATGCCTCCGAATGGTAAGTGTTTACGTACTATTACTCCTCCGCCATCAGCTGAGCTGAACTGCTCCTCTAGGAGAGATCAGGCTGGGCTGATAGGCCGGCATGGCTGCTGTAAGGTTCACTGCAAGCTGGCTGGACTCAGAGGGCCTGCCAGGCTTTTCCACAGAGACCAGAGATCACAGAGATCCAACAGAGGCATTAGAAATAGTCAAGGTTTCTTGAGTGTTAAGCTTAGCACTAGCATAATCTCACTACTGCCGCATTCTATTGCTCAAAATGTGGCACAAGTCTAAACAAATTCAAAAAGAAGAGAAATAATTTCCCCTGCTTGAACACAGAAACTGAAAAGTCACATTGCAGGTACAGTAAAGAATTTGAGACATTTTGACAGCCAAGCTGTTATACTCACAAAAACGTGCAACTTTGCATAGGACGCAGCAGCTGAAATTATCTAAGAAACTTCCCCTACAGTTCAGTGTCATCCATGGTGGAAGGTGACCTGCTGCTTCAAACCTTGAGGGTTGTCACTGTGTTTCTCAAAGAACAATATTTGGAAACGTGCGTCTCTGGGAAAATGGAAGAATTACAGTTTTCCCTATTCTTCCTGCCAAGTAAAGCCAAAGAGAAAATACTTATGGGTGCGTATGGCAAGATATGTGCAGCACTTACATTCTGAAAGGTGAAAATGCCGATAAAAGAATCTAAAGGAGTTCTAAATAAATAAAGAGACATACTGCATTTGGAGAGTGAAGACAGCATAGGAGACATGCCAGCTCTCTCCGAAATTGATTCATGGATCTAACATAATTTTAACAAAATAGCAACACGATCTTTAATACATATAGATGAAATAATTCTAAAAGTTACATAGAAGGGCAAAGAAACTAAGCTAAAACAAATTCGAAAAGTAATCAGATTCTTGGATATAGGGAAGGCGTTCAGAGGGAGGGGATGGTAAAGAAGTATAGATTTAAGGATATAAAATGATCAAAATAGCATATATGGATGCACAAGTTCTCCAAAATGAGTACTAAGAAAAATTCGCAATATTAGAAAAAGAAGTTACCACTCTATTTAATTTTAACATTTATTGTATAACTACAGTAATCAAGACTGGGGTGTTTATGAATGGCTAGGTATATAGATCAATATAACAGAACAGAGATCCTAGGAACAGCCTTCTCAAAAGTACAGACAAACTCTGTGGGAGCTGAGTATTAATATCCTTAGTATACAAAGAATGTATACAAATTGCCAAATGCAAAAGTAATTCAATGGAGGAGGGAGAGCCTTTCAACAAATAGAATAACTGGATATTCATTAAAAAAGAAAATAATTAAAATCTATAGCCTAAACCTCATATCTTTTATAAAAACTAATAAAAAATGCAGTAAATTTAAACGTAAAAGCTTTAGAAAAGAATGTGAGAAAATATCTGGGACTGAATCTTTGGTGAAGAGTTTTTTAAACACAACACTGAAAGAGTTTGGTAAAAAAAAAAACAGAGCTACACTGGATTTCATTAAAATTAGAAATAGTTACTCTGTGAAATTTCCTATCAAGATAACAAAATACTTTTATTCTCCTAGAGAGTAGGAGAAAATATTTTCAAAATGCATATCTGACAAAAGAACTCATCTTCACTCCATTACTAATTCTCCAAATGCAACAGTGAGAAAACAAATCAGTGAATAAATAAGAAAATCAGTGAAAGATGTAAAAGATGCTTCACCCAAAAAGATGAATTTGAAAAATAAGTGCATAAAGATATTCAGCAACATTAGTTATTAGAACAATAATGAAATATCACTACAAACCTATCAGGATAACGCTATTAAAAAACTGCAACATCATCAAATGCAAGTCAGGATGCAGAGAAATTAGATTCTTCATGAGTTTCTGATGTGAATATAAAATGATAGAGCAACTCTTGAAAATAGTTTGTAGTGTCTAAAAAACTAAATATATTCTAACCATGTAATCCAACAATTGCATCCTTGGGCATTTATCTTAATGAAACAAAAACATATCCCACAAAAATCTATGCATACACAATTATTCTTCGTGATTTTATTTTTCATAGCACAGTACTGGAAACAACCAATATTTTCTTCAGTACTTAAAATGTGGTACATTTCTATCATGGAATACCACTAAGCATGGAAAAGGAACAAATTACTGATATATTCAACTTAGATGCATCTCAAAGACATTACACTGAATGCAAACAAAAGCTAATTGCAAAAGACACATACTCTATAATTCCTTTTATACATTCTTGAAATCATGAATATAAACAAATGGAGGAGATTGTGGTTGTCAAGTGTTAGACAGCATGAAGGAGGGAAGAGTCCAGTAGATGCCGCTTCCTATCTCATACCATTAAGCAGTCTCCTCTGGAAGCCATATTGCATTGTATTACTGTGTAATTATTAGCTCTAGTGATGTGTATATCACACCGTAGTTACCTGCCAAAACTCATATTCTTTTCTTCTTGAATTCTAGCATGGTATGACTTCCTTATAAAAATATAAAAATTAATAAAAGTGGCATTGTAGTTTGTAAGAAAGGTACTGGACTAAAAATAAATACCCAAGTTGAAATCTTTTTACATTAATTAATACTACAGGATGAAAAACAAGTAAACAACTTCAGCATCTTAGAAAAATTACTGTGGTCATCATTTGGAGGAGATTAGAGAGGAAAAAACTGAAGACAGTGAGAGAGTTCTGGAACTAGTCCAACAGAAATAAAATGGGAGACTCTTTTGTCTTCGCAAAGACTAAACCATGTGCCTAAAATTAACTATTTCATCTCAATTCAATTTACATCATATATCAATCAACGGGTCAAGCACTGTTGGTTGCTCACCTCACAAGTATACCTGATTTTGTTTTATTGCTTCCGACATGATTCTGACATAATCTTGATTTAATATCCCTCAAAATAACAATCTTTTCCCCCTTCATAATGATTGGTTTGAAAGCAGTGTGAGGCCCAGTTTTCATCAATGAGTAATGAGTGATTTGCTGCAGGAACTTTCGGGAGATTTTGCTAACATACACAAACAGGAGACAGAAATAGCACATCATTTGGCACTGAAGGTGGCCATCCAGAGATCTCACCAAGGATGAGGTCAAGTTAACAAAGACAGTAAAATTGAAAGATAGAAATAACTGCATGGTTGTTGAAATTGTCAAGGCACTGCACGCCTAACCATGGAAGCCCACCATCTATCACCATGATAACATGCCCCTTGTTATTTTTGCCAGTTATGAGAACTGTTTCTGTTAGTTGCAGCCAAAATGATTATAACAGATTAAAAAAAAAAACTACTATGAACCAGACAGTGTGATGCATTAGAAACCAAAATGAAGTCATCATGGACTCTGACCTCTAGGAGCTTGCCATACTTTGGAAGAGTTTAGAAAAAATATCCTTTTAGGCCATAGTGAAAGTCCCTTCTGTCTTATAAAGGCGTATCCAGATCCCCTTCATGTAGTCACGGAATAATACCTCTCTCATACAACTTATCTTGCCATTAATAAACACTCTCCTGATACACATATACAAATTGTAGGAGAAGAATGAAGCTATCTGGGGGCTGTGTGTAGCTTTTATGTTATTTCATTTGATCTAGAAGCTAGGAATTCAAGTAACATCATCACATATAGCCTACACATAATTACAACCCCAATTGTAATTCTGACCAAATGATTTAATCTTCTGGCCCTGACCACAGGCTTACAAATATCACAAGTAAATATTTAATAGAGCAAAGGCTAACTACTCAGTAAACAATTGACATTTCAGATCTTGTTTTATTTCTGACTGAAGTTAAAGCATCAAGGTCATCTACAGACTGTCTCCTTTCTCCCTCTGTGTGTTTATAGGGCACCTGCTCTTTCGTGAATAAAAATGGGCATTGTGTAGTTTAATATCAAAAATATACATCTTATCTCTGGAGTTCTTAAGGGAGGGATAAGATGGCTCTATTCTTTTCTTTTCTATCCCTTGGTTTATTCCCAATTTGGAGCACACAAATTGACATGTCTGAGTTTATGGACTGTCTGTCCATCAGCGTGCAAATACTGAATGTAATCCTACCTGTCGGCACCCAAATCCCTTGAGTTTGGGTCTTATAATGAACTTTGCAGCCCCCAACTACCAAATCAAAATGGGTTACTGTTTTGCTTTTCACGTGCAGGAACAATTGACCTTAAGTTGGGGACACATTGCCCTACTAAAATAAAATGCCAAGAAAGCTATGCAAATACTTTCCATGGCTGATGGTGATCTGAACTGAAATCTTTTATACAGATAAATGCAGTCATGTTTGCATTATATAATCAGCTTTCTCATTGCAAAGGGGAAATTTAGATTTGAATGATTTGACTGGTTGTTCAGTGAAAAATTACCTTCTTCACCCCTTATTTCTATGATGTTCATAATCATACACACCTTACCACTCACTGTGAGTCACTTTCTTTTTTTTTTTGTTCCATACTGTCCTCAGCATTTGAGCTTAAATACAGCTACTTTTGCAAAACACATTTTCTGTATTTTCACAAGTCTATCTTCTAATCAATAACTGCAGATTGAGGCTCTTCGCCTCTGAAAAGCATGTTGAATCCGTCCACAGTCCTTCATCTTACAAAGCCTCTGTGTCATTGCCTGCAGCTGAGCTGGAACTCAGAGGTCACAAGGGATCAATGATCAGAGTCTATGCATCTGAAGATGCCAGGATTTCCTCTGCATGGAGCCCTTGGCCAGGTCCTCCAAGCTAATTGGATTTCCCCACCTTCCTGCAGTGTGGTGTTAGGAAGAAAATTTGAAATAGTGACAGCCTGAAGAGGTGGTGGCACATGCCTGCAATCCCAGCACTTGGGAGGGTTGGCAAGAGGGTAGAAAGTTCAAGGCTAAGCCACACAATTTAGCGAGACTCTATCTCAAAATAAAGAAGTGCTGAGGTTGTAGTTCCATGTGAATGCCCTGGATTCAATCCTGAGTACCACATACACATGTGCACGGGCACACGCGCACACACACACACACACACACACACACACACACATTACAACCGAAGGAAAAAGAGGACGGAAGAGCACTCAGTCCTTAGTCCTACGGCCCCCCCACCTCCAATGAAACTGTAGTCTCTTCCTTTGTACTTATACATAATCTTGGTCTCTCCAGTCTCTTAAGAGTGGCCAAATTTTCCTTTCGGTCTCCCACTCCAAGCTGCCTCAGATACAACAGTTTATGCTCACTTGTGTTTGGGGACAAAAACATGGTCTGGTATCTCCAAGTGGGACATTTAAATGGAAAGAGAATTGGCAAGAAACAAATAAGAACAGTGATGGAAACTTACCAAGGAGGGAATTGAGGCTGCTTCCTGTTGCCACCATGTGAAGTCATCTCTCAGTTATTTAAACAAGCATCAGTAGACATCAGAACAGGAAGGGCCACAAGAAGCGGTGACTTATCCTCCAACATTCATCTTAATTCTACATTTTTCCTGATGCTCTATCGTGTTTTTAAAACTTCTTTCATCACCACTTTTTGCCAAAGGCAAGTTTTACCTTGAAGTGACCGCAGAGCTATTTTCTGGCTGCAACGAGGTGTACAAACTAGTTTTGGGAGAGAAGAGGCACGAGGAGCAAATTGTGAAGGTTTTTCACTCTGTGTGTCATACAGAGCTTGAGTTTCATTCTTGGAAGCCACAATTGGATTATAAATCCTGAGCAAGGCAGCTAGGGATAAAATAAAGCAAAGAGGCAGCTGGAGACAAGGACCTTAGATTATGCCATGAAAATGTGACAGGAGTCTAATCCAAAGAGCACTGTGGTCTGGGTTATCTATTGCTACGGAAGAATCCACAACAAATTTAATGACTTAATATAATAGCAGGCATGTATTTTTTCATCAATTAGCAATTTGTGCAGAGCTCATGTAACTGGATGGGAGCTAGAGAATCCACTTTAAGGCAGTACATCTGCGTAACTAGCAAGATAGCGCTGCAGTTATGGGCAGAACTGGCTACTGCTAGCAGCTGAGAAGGTAAACTCTTTGCAGATATTAGCTCCAGTGAAGTCATTAGGGGACTCTAATCCAGTGTGACTGGTTTCTTATAACAAGAGGTGATTTGGACAAAGATCCACAGAGGAAAGTCTGTGTGAAGACACAGGGAGAATACAACCACCTAAAGGATACAGGCCTGGATCACATGCTTCCCTCATAGCCCTTAGAAGAAGTCAACCCTGATCACACCTTGATCTCAGACTTCTGGCTCTAGAATTCCTAGGCAAATTTCTGTTCTTTCAGCCACTCAATTTGTGGTGCTTTACTATGCAACTCTAGCAAACACATACAGCTACTAGTTTCTACTAGTTTCTCCTCAGGGTGACTTGAGCTTCCTCATCACATGGTGGTTCTGTTCCAAAAATGAACCTTCTAAAAGTAAAAGGTAGAAACTTCCAGTTTTTTTTCTAGCTTTGACCCAGAAACTGACCATTTTCTCTATGCTCTATAGATCAAAAATCAAGAAGCGAGTTTCAAAGAGAGGAACATAATCCTGCTTTTTGATAGAAGTAGAATCAAATAATTCTGAGACCATGTCAGGAAACCACTCAAGCATGGAGACTGTGAGACAGAGTCAAAGTAAAACATTTTGGACACACCCTGTAAAAACCAGCAGCTAACACACACTGAGTTGTCGCCATGCCCCAGGAACTGTGGTAAGTGTTTACATGCATGAATTCTCGCATCATAATCCTATAGTGTAGATAGTACTCTTACTTCCACATTGAAATCAGAAGAGTAACCTATATACAAGTTAAATACTTTTCAGAAGTGTCATTTGAACTCCAAATGTCTGGCTTCAGAGCCCACATTTTACCCCCTTGATGCTAGTACTCAGGTCTTCTAGACGGGCAGTATGTGGGTTTCTACATTGCAGAGAGCTGTGGGTTGAGGCCCTCAAATAGGTACTTATTGGTTTGCAAGCTTCTTTTCCAAAATATGCTGATTTAAAAGGAAAATTCAACCCAGTTCTCCACCTTTCCTTTTTCTATAAAGGATAAGAATGAAATCTAGCAAGTTCTATAAAACACTCATGGATTTAAAGGGGATAAGATGAAAAAGTTTGTTACTCTGAAACTAAACACCAGTGTATCAAGTTTATAGGCACTGATAGACAAATAAATCAATTTAACGCTGCCACCTATCATTCTTTACAGGTTTGTAACAAGGTGTACTTTGTTAGAGTTTAATCTGCCTACATTTGAGACAGCAAAGTTCTCCACAATCATCTTTTAATGGCATCACAATTTATAGACAGTAACTAATTTCAAACTTCATAGCACTTGGCTTTCATGATTATTTCAAATCATTTAAATGCAAATGAATTTCCAGGGAGAGAAAACATCAAATGCCCTTGAGTGGCAACATGTAATAGAACCATGCGTTGAAGCCACTGTAGGAATCTGGCGGTTGGATTGGTTGGATGTTAAGGCTGTGTAAAAGTGTTTGCCTAAATCCAATTTACATTCCATTCTACATTATACTCCATTTACTCATTTTGTCATTTCAATATGACTCATGTACTTAATGCTCCTCTGAACTCTCACCCACTGTTCATTGTAAATTTAAGATTTGAGTCAAGGAAAGAAGAAACGCCAATGCAACATTCCAAAGCAGGAATTACAGACTTGAAAATATCTTTTGTTCCTCCACCTGTCTCTGCAGTCAATGATGTCATTGTATGACGATCCCCAAATGCCCATGTGTACATTAAACCGGTGCTCTTTTTTCAAACTGAGTTTGTGTATGCCTTATGAGCAAAGAATACTCTTAGACTTTATTAAGACAGAGAAAGCTGGCCCCTGTGTGAATTCATCCCATTTTGATAGTTCACAGAAGTATTGGCATGATCATGCCAGAGTCTGTTTACAGAAAATCTGTGGCTGGTGATATATTTTTTTATAGGAGGAAAGATGATGGTTCATTCCCTCCCTCTGCCTACTATAAGTCAAGCTCTGGGTTAGTTGCTGGGAGTACAAGGTTAAATAGAGCACCATTCCTCTACAACTTTAAATATAGTAGAGGATAAAGATGCAAGTAAACAGCAGCAATTCAAGAGCTGTACAAGGCAGTAACTACATCTCAGCTTTGAAGACTATGGAGAGAAATGAAGGGGTAGTGGCGTGGCAAATATTCCAGAGAATAACTTTATTGGATCCCCTATTTGAACCACCAGTGTTAGGGACTCTGTCTTTGCAGTTTTTATCTCATCTAATTTTAGTCTCTTATAATTAGTGATCTCTCTTCTAGAGGGGCAGATCCATACAGACAGGGACCATCTATCCAGGAAATCCACCATCTGCAGTCCCAAACTGGGCCTTATGCATAGTAAGAATTTTTAAAAACATGTGTTGAATAAGTGGGTCACATTTAATGTTCCTTTCCAGAAATTGTAGTAGTCATCCTCAGAACTGGCCTCTATATGATCCACATGCTCTCCTATCCATTCTTTCTTACCTGTGCTCATTCCCACCCTCCAAACTGGCCTGTTTGAATCTTTCTGTTTGAATCACAGTCCTTCCCTCTCTCCTCTGCGTGGTCCACACAGGGCTATGTCAAAATTTTGGTTTTATCATGAGAACTGATCTGATAATCCCAACTGTAATGACCTCTTTAACTCTGAATTTGTGCAACGTGTTATTATTTTTCATGGCTTTCAACATAAAATTAGTACAATCCTTGGCTTCATGAAATATATATGTATGTTTGTATTTATGTGTCCTCATCAAACCACTTAAATTCCTAGAATTACTAATCAAACTCCTTAAAAGTAAAGACCACTTCTTCTATGCCATGTTCTCCACTGTGTAAAAGACAGTGATAATCTCAGCAAATAGAATTTTGGGTTATGAAAGCAAGTCTTTATGATCATTTCAACACAAATCATTTTTTTCCATTTCCTAAAGGAGATACAAAAGTGTCGAAAGCATCAAGCATGATGCGTTCCAGCCATCATCAAGTAGGTGGGCAGGAAGGACCCCATTTATTCTCCCCACGTCTAGTCTACTATTTCACTTCTTCACTTGTGCTGTTATGGCTGCCTTGACGCCCTGAATCTGTTCAAAACATTTACCTTTCACGATCATTTGGACTTTGGGGAAGAATCCAAGTTGCATGGTGCCAGATCCTGTGAATAAGGTAGATGAGGACACACTATAGCATTTTTAAGAGCCTGCAGTTCCTTTGGATGGAACTCAGCCACAGTGTTAATATTTTTTTAATCACGCCTTGTAATGACATGAAAGAGGACTTCCAGAATTGCTTCAGAAAGTGGCAATAATAGTGCAATAAGTGTGTTTGATGTGAGGGAGAGTATTTTGAGAACACTTAATGATAATATGCCTTTAACTGTAATTAATTTTTTAATTTAAACATCCACAGTTGTTTTCAATCCTACCTTTTATATATCACGCTTGATTTTTCTTGGAAGTTTAGAATGTAATTAGACAGACTGACAAGTGAGATGAAAATTACAGTGAGAATCTGGAACATGAAGCCCATACGAGGTTTTGTGAGTGTTACGTGGCTACGAGAAAAAAAATCTCATCCACTAATTTGATAGGAATTTCAGAAGAATTTTCAAAATAATATTTGAAAAACATTTCCACAGGAGGTTAGCTGGACATCTAGAGGCATTCATTTGGTGCCACAGGACATGAAAGGTGGTATAGAATGATGGTTAAATGCACAGAGCAGTATAGCTAAATCTTGGAAGCAGCCTATACGTTCATCAGGTGACTGGATATGGAAAATGTGATATTTATACATAATTGAATGTTACTCTGCTAAAAAGAGGAGAAATCTGAGTCATTTGTAGGAAAACGGATATATCTTAACACCATAATGTGAAGGAAAATAAATAAGACCCCTAAATTTAAATATCACATAACTAACTTCTCTTCTATGAGAAACCCAAAGTATAAACAGTTTAAAGAGATAAAGATACACAATAGGAAATAGGGAGATATATCTTCAGTAAATGGAAAGGAGATCTTGTGCAAAGCTGGGGAACAGAGCAGAAAGGGAGGAAGCAACGAAGGTACATTCTGTACAGGTACCTACTCCCCACAATTTATTAATCAATATATACTACAAACACATACTAATTTTTTCTTAATTCACAGACTTTGGAATCATTGAGTCTGATCTTAAATGTAGACTCTATAACTTCAATGTGTAACGTGGATAAAGTTATGTAATTATGTAAGCTCCTATTCCTCAATACGTATGATCATCTGGAGGCAGAGGTAAGTAAAAATATTTCCCTCAAGTGTTTTGTGTGTGGTTTCAACGATATAATTTGTGCAGCCTTCAGGGCATAACATATGTTCAATAAAGTTCATATAATAGGAGATCCACATTTATTAAGTTGAATTCACATAGTTTTATAAAGGTATATTGTCAAGATAATTGCCTTAAATCCTTTCTGGAGACCAGAGACTGTAAATAAATCAAGAAGATTGGAAATAGAATGGAGAAAGAACAGGAAGTTGCAAGTAACTGTGACTAGTATTTGGAAAGTGCTTTTAAACACTCTTCTCTGCTAATCTCCTTAGACCACCTCATTAGTTCTCAAAGTGGACAGAGCAGGAATTGTGATTCTCACTTTGGAGATGAGGAAATTAAGAGATTTGCTCGCAGCCGCCTATTTACAAGAAGTGAGATCTTATCATTCCCATGAATTCCAAGTTCCCAAAGCTTTCAGAGAAAACTCTCTAGGTTTGTGTCAAACATGAATGCAAGAGCAGGAATTACATTTCAATATGAGGCTGGCCAATAAAAAAGTTTCAAGGAAGCCCATTCCATGGAAAGAATTTCTTGTTTGTAATCTCAGTGGGGTTTTCATTCTTGTTCTGCAATGTGTTGACATAGATGTGAGCACATGTTTAGTGATCATAATATGAAAAAGCGCCCCCCAATAGAAGTACCTAGGATTGACAGCATAAAGAAAGAGGGTGCAGAGGATAGCAAAGCAAGGCCAGAGGTGAGATGAAATTAGCAAGGACAGGAAAGCAAAAGCAATCAAAGTAACTCAGCTGGTAGAGAGATAAAAGTAAAAACACATACAAAGAGAGATGGCAAAGTTTCGTGTGTAAGAGAAAGATCTATTCTCTTTTGGCCCCTGGCATTAGTTTTTGCATTATGTGGAATTGGGGATAGAGTAAAGCAACATGAAAATAACCTCAGGAAATTCTGAGTCATAATTTTTGGCAGTATTATAATCAAATCCCACATTTTGGATGTGGACTAACTCACTTCCAAAGGGGTACTGATGTAGCATTGTTAACAAAAGATGAATGAAAAATAAACAGGAAGCAAATATTTGATACATAAATATTGTTAGCTAATTTTCCCCAGAGCTTTCTGAGAGCCAGAGCTGCTAGGTTGTATTAGCACCATAAGCGGACTCCCAGTGGCTCTGATGAGCTGAGACAGGCCAGTAAAAGTCTTATTTCAAATTCCAAAATGAATCTCCACATTGGTCTTTCTATGAGATTACCCATGATGCAGCAGACACCATCCCTCATGCAGAAAGGGTTTTGAAATGATGCGTAGTCTTAGCGCGTAAGTAATTGAATGAAGGCTTCTTCTTATGGCCCTGCTTTGTAACTGTCTGTGGCCATAGCTGCAACCCACCTTACTGTGAACTGGAAGCAAGCACTCATCTCGCCTCTTCCACTCTTTTTTCTCAGAATCTACAACTCAGGGGTATATGAGCAACAGAATGCAAGTCTCAAGTGGACAGGGGAACTGCATTTTGTTCATTGTTGAATTATCATTGCTTAGTATCCAGTGTGATACAGAGTTGGAACTGAGCAAATTTATGTGTTTAATTAATGTGGAATGTCTACGGAATAAATTTACAAACTACTATAGCTTCCCTCCATTCAGTGTCCTATGTTTTTCATTCTTTGGACTCATGTTCCTCAACTTCATTTCCCTGGAAGACTGTAAACTGTTTGAGGGCAGTACCACTACCGGCTTTATTCCCAGGTTTGGTTCAAGACTCCACATTTAGAAGGTGTTTAAGATACCAACACCTTCTTATCACCAGTGAATGACTGGTGATAAGAATGAGTGACCCATGATCCATGACTGGAACTATGTGCTGAAGACTCAAAATGCAATGTTACTAGGTGTGTCAGCTTTATCACCACTTGGACTGAATACCTAACACACACAATTTAAAAGAGGAGAGGTTTATCTGGCTCACAGCTTCAGAGGATTCAGTCCATGGTTGTGGCCCCAAGGCAGAAATGGCATTGCAGAAGGGCATGACAGAGGGCAGCTGATCAATTCATGGTGGTCAGAAAGCACAGAGAAAAGAGTAAAAAAATGATAAGAATGTACCCTTCCAGGTCAAGACTCCAGTGACCTGCCTCTTCTGACAAGACTCCACCTCCTAATAGCACATTCAGCTATAAACTCATCAAAGGATTAATCCAGTGATAAGTATAATGCCCCTATAATCTTATCACCTTTCAAAAACCCGACCTCTGAACACACTAGACTTTGGGAGACACTCTAGACTTAAAGAGAACGACAAGACTACGTAAATAAAGGAAAGGGGCATAATAAATGATGAAGGAGGAAAAGGGTAACAAAATCAGGTGAAAAAAAAGGGTGTCAAAGACAAAAATCAGAACATAGCTGTCAGATAGAAAGTGAATGAGTACGTTACACATGTCCACACACACATAGATATCATTGACATCCTACTGCAGCCACATGTGGGAGTCTGAGAGAACAGGGCTTCTTCACATCCTTAAGAAATTATTCAGAAACTTCCTCTTGGTCAATACACAGATTCAAGATGATTGACACACAGTGCTCTGCTTAGAAACAGAAACACTCCTTGAAAAACGCCATCATTCTGTCATATATATACGTGTGTGTGTGTGTGTGTGTATGTATTAGAATTTTCCAGTTCTTTGAGGCTAAGATTCCAATTCCTCTTATGACGTTTATAGTCAAGTGATCCAAGTAAAACATGAACAATGGGCCAAGCTAAGCCATGAGGTCTATGATTGTTAAAATCAGTGCAAAGAGCCACTGAATCTTACCACTGGTGTAGCTAGTGGTCATTCAGGTCCTCAGTCATTTTACAGGCAAAGGAAAAAGTTCCACAGGGACCTTATCTGTTGTCCAAGTTTAACCAAATGGTTGTACTCTTGTCAGTAACACATAGTAATTGTACCTACTAATGGGATTCACGATGATATTTACAGGTGTGCAAACTGTGCGGTGATCATATTCATCCACCCTCCTATCCTCACTCTACACCTCCCATGCTCCCCAGCCCCTAGTAATTGCTATTCTACTTTCAGGTTGACCTTGTTTTCCTCCTTAGTTTCCATGTGTGAGGAAGAACGTACAATACTTGTCATGTTTTCCTGACTCATTTCACCTAACATGATCTCCTCCAGCTCCATCCATTTCCAGCAGTGGCAGAGTTCTTTGCTTCTTCGTGGCTGAATACCCAATTTTGTGAATATGCCATATTTTCTTCACCCATTCGTCTGTTGGTGAGCATCTAGTCTGACTCCTTATCTTAGCTACTGTGAATATTACTGCAATAAATAAGACCACGCAGGTATTTCTTTAGTGTGACAACTCTATTTCCTTTGAATGTACATCCAGGAGTCAATTATTAGATGGATGATATGGTGGGTCTATTGTTAATTTTTTGAGGAACCTCAATACTTTTTTCTATAGATGCTGTACTAATTTACATTCCCATTCCCATTAATGGTGTGTAAGAGTTCTTTTTTCTCCCCAAACTTGTCAGCATTAGCTACTTTTTATTTCTTTGATAATAATCATTCTGAAGTGGATGTAATCTCATTGTAGTTTTGGTTTGCACTTCTCTAATCTCAGATGACATGAAATGTGTTTTCAGGATTTCCCAAATGGCTAAAGAGCAATGCAGGTGTCTCCACAAAGCGTGGACAGGAGGGCAAGAGCGGAGAACAGAAGGAGGTTGCTGTCCTCGCTTCCACACTTTCTCTTTAAAGTCGTCAGGCTGGAGCTGGGGAGCATGCTGACGTCAAGGGTCCCGTGTGACTGGCCGCTCCCTCTGCTAGTTAACTCCGGCCCCGGATCTCAAGGAAAAGACCTGAGGAATAACAAAGCTCAGATCAGCCAAAGACCGGACAACAAGTTTGCCCTCTGCCTAGACAGACAGACTGTGCAGTGATTTGTAACAGTGTGGGCTCGAATACAAAGATCAGCTTCCTGTTCTGAGCAGAAATGGCACTTTGAGCATCCGATGCCATGTGAAGGCTTCCAGGCCCCCTCAGGTGTGTCCACTCGAGAACGCTAAGCCAAGTGGCAGTCCTGCACCGACACCCTGCACTAGCCACACGCAAGAGTCTGAGAGAATGGACCTTCACTCCCTGGCAGAATTCGGAAACCTTTTCTCAGTCAGTACAGGGATTGGAGAAGATCAGCATGTAATGCTATGCTTAGAAACAGAAGCACCCCTTGAAAAAGACAATTATTCTGTTCTCTAGGACGTTACTTCATGTGGAGCACAGGAGACACTGGAATTCTTTTTTTTGGATTTTTTTGTTTTGTTTTGTTTTTTGGTGCTGAGGATCGAACTCAGGCCCTTATGCTTGCAAAGCAAGCACTCTAATCACTGAGCTAAATCCCCAGCCTCGACACTGGAATTCTTGATGCAATGAAGCTTGTTTTTCAAGCTGTAGTTTATTGCGAACACCAATACCTCAAACAAAATCTTCATGTTGTTAATTGAAACAAGGTGAGCATCAGAACAGGTTTATTAAGTCTCCTCGTTCCCACAACTGTCTCAGAAATACCTTGAGTGAACTTAATTATAAAAACTACTCATCTACTGAAAATAATTTCAATGGTGTACTTGCTTATGTGCCATTTGCTGACAGTCTATCTGCGCCAAGGCACGATGACTTTCCCGAGGGCATAAATCACATCTGATTTTCTCAGTGGCATAGCCAGATCCTAGTACAGTGCTGAAAACATAGATAATGTGTGGGAAAGTACTTTGTAAATTCCTAAAATCCAAAAGGCTACAGTTAGCAGGGAGTAGTCTCGATTCACTCATCAGAGTCTATTTTCAGGAAGCAATCATAGCCAGTCGAATTGAAAGCTTTCTCTTGCCAAGTTCACTAGCTCCCAACAAACAAACAGAGAATTATTGTGTGACTGCTGCCTGACAGACATTTGAAATGACTCTCAAGCCTATTGTTGCTTGTCACTATTTTAAAAATACCCATCCCTCTCGCGAGCTCTGTGTTCCACAACTCATTGTCTGTGAGGTTTCCATTGTCTCCAGGTTCTCCATCTCAAACACCCGCATTAACTCCTTTCAAACTGCCACACAACCGCAGAATTTAATTGCACTTTCATCTTCCTTAGGTATCATGTCTAAAGAAAAATCTGCAGTGGGCCTATTCTTCTGATTAGATGGGCATGCCAGCAAGAAAAAAAGAATAAATTGAACCTCTGTCTTTCTGTGAAATCCAATATTTCACAATATACTATTTGACACAGCTCAGATTGCTTTGATCTGAAAAGGAGTATTGTAGCACTCTGAGAGAACATTCCCCTTTTACTATGTTACATGGATAAAAAGAGGTTTAAAGCTCGAAGGCAGGAAAAAATATGGAGCCTCCATTGCTGGCTCATGGACATACGGGATATTAATTAGATCTTCAGATAATGTTTTGCTGGGTTCATGAACTGAAGTTACATATCGATGCCAGCCCATGATGCTTGTGGAGCACCTTCGAGGTCTGGTGGCACAGGAGTGGATAGCAAAATCCATTTGTCAGGGCTCCATGACTAGTGGAGAAAGACACCTCCACAAACTCAGTCTGTGATCACTTCTTTTGCACAGGGACACCTCTGCCTGCTGGTGTCAAGGAAGGGTGCATCGGTGAGGGAACCTTTGAGGGGAGGGGAAGGGCCAGTTGACCTCACTTGGTGGAACCCGGGAAAGGGAATTCCAAACGTAGGGTCCAGTCTGGGCGGCCAAGTAAGCTCATGAACCTTCAGGTCCCTGGTTTGTCTATGTTCTTCCAAAAGGGGCACAAGGATGGAATTATTTTCCATGGTCTGCCAACTATGCAAAAACAGCACTGTAACAGCTGGACCCAGTGATCACTCTTACTCAGCCCAACCTCTTCTCTGATGCCTGGAAAGCATGAGATTAACTAAATTCTGAGTTGTTTCTCAATGAATATCTGCCTGGTCAGACTTCTTCCTTTTCACATTTAGGAAATGAGTTTGTAACCTTTTCTCAAAGCAATATCCCCCTCACTAGTTTTGGGTTTTGTTTTGTTTTGTTTTGTTTTGTTGGAGGGCAGCATCCATGCTTCTGGAGACTGTTTTAATCTCATCTCTTTTGTTAATTGTATGAGTTACCAATCCTTCCATCTTATATCCAATCAGCAAACTTCATAAGCAATCTCTCTCCATCTCTATTCACATCCTTCATAAAACTGCTGTTCAAGATGCCCCCATGAGGGTTCTACAGTGTGCAGGAGGGGGCTGACTTGGGGATCACACAGACTTGTTTACTGGCAGTCTTTGTATTGGACTGAGGCACCATCTTTGATTAAGATTTTCCTTATTCCTTTTAATCACTTGATTTTTGCCAACATGATGCAGTATAGTAAAAAACAAAACACTGGAAAATAAGACAGACTCTCAGGTTAGAGTCTGTCTCTGTGTGGTTAGAGTCAAGTCATATGTCTCTGAGTCTCAGAGCTTCCTAATCTCTAAATTGGGGATAAAAGTTCTTCTTGTGATGGAGAGTTTACTGACTCTCAGTACTTGGCATGTAATTGGTCCACAGATACGCAAATGCCTGCAGATGCTCATGCTGATGCTGATTGCAACCCTGCCTAAAAATACACTCCTGCTTCTTCTGTCCAGGTGTTGAAGAACTGAGTCTATTTTCTTCTATCATTTGTTTAATCTCTCTGGGATACATTCTCAGTGACTCCTTACAGAGTGCCTTCTGCCTTACAATAATGGCTTCCTTCACTGCAGAACAATGAGAGTTAATAAGACTATACCTATTTGTTCACCGGCTATAGCTCGGTGCTCCTAGGCTGTTTCCCTTGTTTGTTGGTTTGTTTGTTGGTTTGTTTTTCCAGTGCTCAGGGAAGCAGTGCTTGCATAGTAGACCAGGGATTTCCCCTTCTACTTGTTCCAAGCACTCTTGTACTGTTGAGTACACAGAAATTAGAAGTATGACTGGGACAGAAGTAGCCTCTCATGAGGCAAGTACAAAGGAGATCAGTTTTACAGACAAATGAGATTTAAAGCCCAGCCCCATTTCTGAACCACTGTGCAACCTTGAACTTTATCCCTCTGAACTTTCCTTATCTGGAGAATGGGCACAATCTTATTTCTTTTATTTCCTAGTTAAGAGGAAAGCATATGATAGCACAAACAATATGCTTAAGAAGTGGTACCTGCTGTTATTGGAATGGCTCTGTCTAGCTAGCGAAGCTTTTTACTAACATGTAAATTAATAAATCATACTGTTATTTGAGAGTTTGCAATGCACAAGTGTCATACAAGGAATTATGGGGGGAAAACAATATGCACAGCATGCCCTGTATGAAAATGTAAATCATGTTCATGTATTTATCAGATGCAGATATACTTTAGTCAATGTCATTGCCACTTGGTTTCCAGCAAGGAGGTGAAGGTGAAGGTATGTGAGATCAGAGTATGGAGAAGGAGGCTTCACAATGCAGCCTTGAAGTTCCCCTGCAGAGAGATATTCGAATGTGCCTGCACTTGAATGGACCCAGGGGGTATACAGTAAGACATTTTTGTTAAGCCCACTTGGTTGCAACCATTAGGAGGTGAAGAAAAACAAACAACAACAAAAAGACAAAAGGAAAGACTTATTAGAGACATGCACAGTGAAATTGAAATCATGAACGTGAGAAAAGCCAAGACCCCAGACCTGCCTGTAGATATCAGCAATATTAATGGATAACTGTTTCCAAGAATCCAGCAAAGAAATAAATAGATTCCAGCTGTGTTGCTCAAGTAAGCATCTGTGCCTCTCTGTTCAAATTGTCAAGAGAGGAAGAATCAAGTTGATAAAATGTTTATTCATCCAATATGGTCAGTTGGAGAGAGCATGGCCAGTAGGAAGCCTTTACAAGGAGGATGACAAACCAGTTTGTGCTGATGAGGGGACAGAATGAAGAAAGGGAATATGGTCCATTGAGAGGGAGCCAGGTTAACAGTTGTATCGAGGTGCAAAAGCCCAAGAGTGCAGGGAGCAGTGTGAAGCCTGGCCAGGGTGCAGAGAAAGTCAAGGAGAGAAGAGGAGGGTGAAGCCAGAACCTGTGTTTATTAATCTGTATTTATCCATCAGCCTTCAAGAGGCAATGAATAATGAGTGAGCAAGAGATAAGAGCAGAAAAGAACAAGTAGTATTGAGCCAGATCATTGCAAGGAAATTATTTTTGGTGGGTTCTTCTGGGCTTGCTACTAAATAATGGGGAAATATCTACCCTGGGGCACCATAAGGCAAAATCGGAATGAGTTCATTTAATTCCGCAGCATGGATCGAGTGCCTACTCGAAGTAAAAACCAAGTACTTCAAACAGATTGGAAACCATGTTTTGAATTCAATTAAATTAATCATAACCTGTGAAGACTTGGTTGGATCTTGTTATTCAAATTGATTATACTCTCTATTGAGATATTTGGTCTGGTTCCAAATTTTGCCTAATTTTCAACTCCTTCGTTCAAGAAGTTCTTTGGAGAGCCTGAATATTACGTTCTTTATGCAAAGTGGAGGACTCAGTTCCTTACATTTACCTCTGTCTCTCCTGAGACTAATAAAGCAAAAGTCAAGAAGTACGAAATGGTCTATATCTACTATGAGAAAACAAAGACTTGGATTAGGTGGCACTACTGATGAGAATGGAGAGATGTCATCCATCTACTAAAAGAAGACAGAAGTGAATTCCTAGATGAACGGTCAGGTCAGGTGGCACCAAAACAGGCACCAAAACAGGCTGTAGAGGTGAGAACTGATGTGTCCATGGAAACCCAGAAAATCCACAGAGATGAGGAGCTGAAAGTGTCAGGGGAAAATGGAATGAGTAGTGGGAGTGAAAGTGAGGGGAGTAATTATAGATCAGCTTCAACACGCCTCCGCTCCTCAGATGGCATGCAGGCTCACTGATGCTTACCCATTGGTATGAAGTGGGGTCTCCTTCTGAAAAAGTGGAATAAACGATGTTGGAAAAGCTAACGTTTCTTAGGTAAGTATTACCAACAATAATCTCTTCCTCTACTTCCATTCGGGACCCAATAGCACAATAGCTATTTTACTGAGGCTAAAACAAAGACTAGCACTGACTTCTCCTTTCCACCCAGAAGTGAGACCAAATAGGAAACAGAGAGGAGAAAATCCATTCAATCCCATCGCATCTTCCCGGACGCACAGATCGCGGGGTATAAAAGCAGTAGCCACAGCCGGGTGTGCTGGTGGAAACACACCGGTTGACAAAGTAGTTACAGCAGCATTTACCACAGCAGGTGTTATAAGCAATCTTATTTTCAAATTTATATTTTTCAGACTTTTACATTTTTGCCAGTCTGCTGATAGGAACTGATATCATTTTGCCGTTTTGTTTGTTTTGCTTTGCATTGTTCTTATGATGAGATTTATTACAAGTGTTTAGTAGTTATTCCTGTATACAACCTCATTCCTATTACAGTCTGGTAAACTCGGCCATCTCTTTGTGTAGTCAGAGAGGATCCCGGTTTGGGGCTTTCAAGTTGCTGTTCCTTCTACCCAACTCCTCCCTTTGGAATAGTCTGTATATTGGTCAGGTTTCTGTTGCTGTGACGACATACCTGAGGTAGTCAATTTAGAAGTAGAAAAGATGTATGTTGGCTCACAGTTTCAGAGGTTCTAGTCTACAATTACATGGCCCTGTTACTTTGGGCCTATGAACAGGAAGAACTTCAGGGATGGAGAGTGTGGTAGAGCAAAACTGCTTACTTCTTGGTGGCCTGGAAGCGAACAGAGAAAGGAAGGGGCCAGAGTTCCAATGTCCCTTTCAAGAGCATGCCCCTAACTTCCTTCCACTAGTCTCCATCTCTGAAATGTTTCAAAACTGCCCAGCAAGGACACATGCTAATGACCAAGCCTTTAGTGCCTGGGCTTTGGGGGACATTTGAGGCTGACATCATAACAGCTTACTCTAAGAAAGTCATAAGGCTGACAACTTTTCCTTTAGGGCTCACTTAGCTCCTCAGAGATGGATTTCAGGCTGTCTTCATATCACCCTTTTAAGTCTTGTAAGTGTATTTTATTAATCTCTGAAACAACTGAAATAATCCTCACCATTTTATATTTAATAAAATGTATATTTATTACCTCATTTCCATTCTAGGATATAATAATCACCACAGAAGGAGAGACCTTGTTTTTAATCACAGAATTCCCTGCATCCTATAAAGCGAAGAGTTAACTAGTACAATGTTAATAAGATATTGGTAGGAAAATTCAGTGGCTTGGAATAGCTTGCATGTTGGAAGAATGAGGCATGTAAGAGCCTTGTGGGTCATGCTAAAGAGAATGAATTTATTTTTGAGCATGATGATAATTTCAGCAGAACATAAAAAGTTAGAAATAATCCAATTTATGTAAAGAATCCATGTAATTCTGCTGCATAAGCCATGAGCGCTAGACTTCTCTTACCCCACTGTGGTCTGATTCTGCTGGATTCTAGAGCTGTTGTTCAGCAATCACTCTGAGGTTCGTCCTTATCAAAGCTAATAAGAGTCTTGTGCCTCTGAGAATTTTTGTTACTTTATTTCTCATTTTTAGTGCCTATTTTTAAGCAACTTCTAAGAAAAGATAAGCAAACTAAGTACTTTCAGATTTCTTGCATGTAATTTCTGCTCTAATATGATAGTTTACCAAGGTGTCAAATAATAAACTAAAGTTATTTTTCATAGAAACAAAAGTCAAAATTTAGAATTGTGAACCAAACATAAAGGGGCACTAAGTGCCAGACTATGAATGGTGTTAAATGCGTTTGTTAGAAAACAAGAAAGAAAATAAACAGCGAACCGTGCAATTCAAAATATTTGAACTAAAGAATAGAAGTGAAATAATAAATATAAAAACAAACATTAAAATAGTAAAAAGCACAAATAAATAACAACGAAAAAGGAAATAAAACAGAGCATATGAGCTGAATTTTTTGAAATGTCAAAAATGAGAGAGGAAAAAAGAAAGGGAAGGGTCTGATCATGTGAAAACGACTGCACCAGATAAGGGAGATTTACAGAATCAGAGTTCTTTCACCACAAAAATACTTAATGTTATTTAATATTTTAATTAAGAAGACTAACTTTAAAAATCAATTTTTAATCTACAAATGAAATACTTAGGAATTAACCTAACTAAAGAAGTGAAAGACCTCTACGAAGAAAACTGTACCACTCTGAAAAAAGGGTTTGAAGAGGATACCGGATAATGGAAAGATGTCCCTTGCTCCTGGTTAGGTAGAATCAATATTGTTAAAATGGTCACACTTCCAAAACCATTATACAGATTCAAAGCAGTTCCAATCAAAATACCAACAGCATACTTCACAGATCTAGAGAAAACAATACTAGAATTTAAATGGAAACAGAAGAAGCCTCGAATAGCAAAAACAATACTGAGCAATAAGACCAAAGCAGCTGGCATAGCAATCCCAGACTTCAAGCCATGCTACAAACCAATAGTAATAAAAACGGCATGGTACTGGAATAAAGATAGACACATAGACCAATGGAACAGAATCGAGGACACAGAAACTTCTCCAGACATATTCAAATATATGATTTTTGCAAAGGATCCAAATACATATGTTGGAGGAAAGATAGCCTGTTTAACAAATGGTGTTGGGAAAACTCGTTGCCAGATTGTAGAAGAATGAAACTGGACCCATATCTTTCACCATATACTAAAGATACATCAAAGTGGATCAAAGATCTAAACATTAAGACAGAAACATTAAGAAAACAAAATAGGTAAAACACTTGAAGACATAGGAGTAGGAAAGGACTTCCTAAACAGAACCTCAATCGCACAGGAAGTAACAACAAGAATCAACAAATGGGACTACATTAGACTAAAGAGTTTCTGTACAGCAAAAGAGTCCATTGGGAGGGCAAAGAGAAAACCCACAGAATGGGAAAAAACTCTTTGCTAGCTACTCCTCAGAAAGAAGACTAATATCTACAATATACATCTGAATGTGTATTTAAAAGATGGTAAATTATAAAACTCAATAATTTACAAAGCTTCAATGAAAATATCAATAAATTTAAAAAGTAAGTGATTTTACAGACTGTATTATCAAATAACTATTTTGAATATATATACACACATATATATATAACTATAAATAAAACAGACCACATACATGCATAACTGTATGTGTTTATACAGAACTACATACAATTGTATACATATCTCCAAATAGAAAATTTAAAACATTCTTCTAGATAGCTTGCCTAAAACTATATGCAAATTTTACAAATTAAATTAAAATCTACATGGCTTTGGTAGTTTTCCCTAAAAAAGTTCTGAAAAATTCTTAGAGGGAGCTAAGCTCAAAATTGCTTAAAAGAAATTGGTCTCAGGCTAGTCAGTCGTGACAAAGCTTTAAGCTTCTTGGTGTCACTGTCCCAGATCTGCAGACTTAGGCATCTTTATGTGATGATACAAAAGAAGGACCATCATGTAGTTCAAAGTGACACTTACTTTTAAGGATTCAGTTTATAAAAATCCAATCTGCTTAGTTTTTCTTAACCAAAGATACGAGTCTGTCTAATCTTCATGACATCTCTGTGTTGGGGAAAAGTCCATGCTTCTCATACTCTGGTTTCTCTTCAGATCGTATAAATCTTTCACTTTTTATTAAAATCCATGCTTCTGCATTCTTACATATTTTTTCTCTTTGCATACCTTTGTGAGGAACTCTTTGTAATTTGAAAATCAGTATAATGAATCCCATTTTCCCACAGATATAAGCTATTATCTCCAATATCAACTTCATCTGTAAAGTGACATTTTGATTGCTTATCTCCCTTACTTTTCTTGTTTTAGTTTGAATTGAGTTAAAAATTTGAACAGGAAAGAGAGATGTTGTTTATGATATCTTTTTTGAATGCTTAACACTCACTGCAATTATGAAAGACATAGAGGCTGAACTCTTTCTTAAGGAGGCGTTTGCATCTTTAAGGCCTCCAGGCTGGTAAACACCAGTTTGCCAGGTTTCTGCTTATGTGTCATCCAGCCATGAGAGAAGAAAGCAGAAGCAAAACTAGATAAACTGTCACATACAAGAGAATAGTTTTCTATATATTTAGTACACTGAAATTTCGGAACTGTAAATAAATCAGGAGGTAAATCTCAATCCTAACAAATACCCCCTTGAATAAATTGTCAGTGAAAATTACAATCTAGTAGTAGCAAGGGGAATTTGTAGAAAGTCAAGGAAGCAGTTGCGTAATAATATATTTTCTTTTAAAAGGATATGAAAAGTAAAAACAAAAATGTGAGAGGAAAATGCAATTTTTCAACATACAGGGTGCTGTGTCCCCAAGATAATTCACATGAACTTTAACAACTGAAAAGTTCCATTTGTGAAATTAATTAGCATTGCTCAGTGGCAGACTTGCCCATCTTAGGAACAATTCTATTATTAATATACAGAGAGATAATATGGAAATCACATTTCATTTTAATTACCTAATTAACAAATCCAGGCACAGTTAAGCCACTAAATTCACATAGTCCTAAATTTTCTTTAGTCTCCCAGATACTAAATTTCTCTATAAGTGAATGTTTCTGTGGGCCTTCCTGCCATTTCGATGTTTTGTAAAAACCAGTGTACTTCTTGAAATTTGTGAACTCAAAAATCACGAAGTTAGAGTCCTCTTAGTTCTATAGGCATATTCCTAGAGCTTTCTGTCCAATCTCGCTTGAAGAGCTTATTAAACAATGATATGACTAAGTGACATTTGGCACTTCCAAGTGAAGTACATAACTCTTCATTTTTTACCAATTAATTGTGACAGAGAAGGAAAAGGGAGTAGAATGTGCTGACTGCATGAAAACATAAGGAAAAACTGCTAGGGATTTGGAAAATTTGAAATTAAAAAAATAAATAAATGCTTCCTTCAGCCATAGAGGTTCCATTCCACTTGGGCAAGATAGACACAGGATCGTGGCGCCATTGGACACAAGAATTTTTTGAGGCATTCCCCATCATCGCCTCGTCCCTGGAAGCATAGAGAATATCTGAGTGATTTCTGAGGGTTTTGTCCCAGGGATGAAGATAGCTAAGCAGGACATCTGGTATTAAAACTGGAAAATTATCTCATAAAGGAAACTGGAGCAGAGTGCCCAAGGTAGGCATTACACGGTAGAGGCAGCCAAGTCTCAGAACAGTGGCAGCTCTACCCACATAAAATGAAGAATAAGTCAACAAAGGAACAGGAAAAAACTCTCCCATAGGCGTCAAAGGATACTCTGTAGCACTTCGATGTCAAAGTGGGAGAAGGGCTCTTCCAGGGACCTTCTTCCCTGGTGACTTCCGTTGCAGTAACCCATGATCTGCCAATCGCATAGTAGGCAGTGTATTGTGATGGGCTGACTTAGAGCTAAGTTTTAAACTTGCAAGTGACTAAATTAGATGCACACTGACTTAGAAAACAAATTGTTGGTCTAACGTTTCCCAGAATCGGTGAAATTGAATTGATTGCTCATTGAGCAACAGAGTCAATTTTACTGTTTAGGTATTATTGTCACAGTAATAAAATACATCTACTACTCAAAAGATGAAGGGTCCATGCATCCGTTAGCATTCACTAGGGTTACCAGAGAATAGATTTATTATAAAATATATATGATAATTAAATAATTTACAGTGCAGGCCTGCAATGGCCACCTCTGGAATCAGGGGATGAAGAACCAGAATGGTCATCAGTACACGGGAAAACCAGAGGTCATCCAGTTGACAGTGGGAGGCCTGGAGCTTGCCAAGGGTCTGGCATCAAGCAGAAGGGTCTGCAGTGGAAGGATAAAGGGGCCACACTGGAAACATGAAGGAATGGGAGATGAACATCCAAAGGTGCTGCTGCACAACATGGTGCAAACATGGAGCTCCTCGGAAGAAAGGGGAAGGCTCCTTTCTTCCCTTTTCATTTCATCCAGGTGACAGGCTATTTGCTGGTGGCACCCGCATCTGGAGTGGGTCCTTCCTCTTCATGCCTTTATGGCCAGCATGTCAATCATCCACATACACACCCAGAGTTTTACTAATCTGCTGGGCTCCCCTTACTCCATTCAAGTTGTTACATCACACTTTACCACCACAGTTTGTTGAAGATCGCATCCATTGCAGGTAGGAAAGCACAGATGTAAATTCAGCCCGTGCTGTTGTGGTGGGCAGGGTGCACTCGGGCAAGCTCTTTCCCTTCTCTGCGACTCACTGGTTTGCATCTATGTTGGTTGGGGATAACACAATATCAGCGGGTCGGTGTGAGGATGAATATGTGACCGTCCTTTAGATTGCAGTTCCCACCAAAATCCTTTGAATCACTGAATCAATCTCATGCCCTTGTCCTTCACAAGACTTCTGGGCACTCCTGATATTTTGCATGTCCCTCAATCACCTTCGGATTTGATTTCCATCTTCTGCTAAATTCTCAGTATTTAGTCTGTTTTGCAGGGCTTGTTTGTTTCTGTTCCAGGGCAGATCCAAGTTCAGACATGTGTGGGCCAAGCATGCAGGTGTGTGCCTATAATCTCAGTACTGGGCTGAGTTCAAGTCCAGTCTGGGATACAGAGTGAGTTCAAGGCCAGCCTGGAATACATAGAAAGACTTATTTAAAAATATAAATTACAGATAGGTGTCCTTCCTTTTCACTCCTGAGCTTTTGTAGTAGATTATTGTAGTAGCTATTTTTATAAAGTCAATGGTTTGCAAGAGAGCAGATTTAATACAAGAAGAGTCCAAGTTGCAACATTCACACACACACACAAACTAAATGCAGGAAGAGTGCAGAACATCTACCTAAGCTGCTGAAATAGCTCAGTTAGGAGAGTGTTAGACTGAAGAACATCTCCTTATGCACTAGAGACCCAAAAGATCCAAAGGCTGGGAGTCCACAGCAATGTCCCAGGTACATCACTGTCTGCACTAAAAAGCTGAAGAAATCTATACTGGAACCAGGATACAATGCTCACAGCAGAGATGAACACCAGAGCTCCCCTGAAGCAAACAGCAGCCATCCTGGATGACAGCAAGGCCCCGAGCTCCTTCTGGAATGAGAACAGCCACGTTCCCTTCAGGACAACCAACCGTGGCAGAGCTTCTCCTGGGAAACAGCCCGCCTCTATCTCCTGCTCCTCTTCTCCTTCATGTTGTGTTGACAACAATCCTCAGGTGGATCTTCTATGCCCCAAACCCACCAACTCGGTCCAGTTGGGTGTTCCTGCTCAAATTGACCATATCAGTCCACCACAATTACTATTATTTATTTAGGAGATTCACATTGCAATAACACATAACAAATACATTTATATTGAATATTTGCAAATCTTGATATATTAAAAGCTTCTTTTTAGTTCTAGAAGTTAGTTTTAACTGCCTCCTCCATTATTCAGCACTCCTTCTTATCTGACCTACTCTTCTCTCTCCCCTGAGCTGTTTCCCTTTACCCCTTTTACTTGCGCATAACATATATTTATACATGTATATACACATATATCCATACCTTTGTGTGTATTACATACAATGTAAAATTCCAGAAGGGAAAGAATAGCCCTGAAATCTCACCATTGAGAAACTTTAGTATCAGTGATGAAACACTATGTTAGAATGCTGGCTTTACAAGTTTTTGTTGGTTTGAGTAATTCTCCTAATCCCACTGTGAGTAGTTCTCCTAATCCCAATTTCATCATCTCTGCAATGGAAATGACAATAATCGAACTTGTTTCTGAGAGTTGTTGTGCTATTAAATAAAGTACTATATATATCATGCACACAAGAGTCTCTTCATTGAAGAAGCACTTAATAAATATGCTGGTTACTCTTATTATTATCAGGTACCATAATTCCAGCCACCAATTTGTGTACAATCATGAATTAATTTTATTCTTCTCATACATACAGATATACATAGATAAGTTTTTTATAGAAGTTTTTTTAATAAAATCAGTTTTCTATATTCAAGAAAACTGAAAAATCATTATAAAGTTGGATTCATTCATTTTTAAATACATGATTCATTTACAGATTCCAATTTATTCTTCACTATGAAATATATGAGATCAAATGATGAAATTACACAATCTAAAATTTCCCCACCTTTCCCTTTTACTTTTCCTAGTTCTAATTTTTGTAAGCTATCTCATTATTTTACATTATCAAGGTTGATAATCATATTCTTTATGTATATATAATTAGCTATCTCTCAGCCATATATTAAATAAATTTAATATTCATCTCAAATCTTTTAACACAGTTTTATTTATTTTTAAATTTTATCTATTCTCCTTTTATTACCCATTGTGGGTTTTTTGGTAAGAAAGTCATATAGTTATCCTATTCCTTAAGTATTATGTATTTAACAATATGATAAGCTCTATTCATGCCGTCAGACTGCATAGAAGTTTACCTATCATTGGCATTGAATATTACTGCCAAGACAAACATGTGCAGACTACTTAATCTCACATACATGGCTCTGCTTTTTCTGCTAGGATATCTGAAACACACTTTGTTTTTCTTTGATGATCAATAAATTCATTAGTATTTGGCCTCAATCAATCAGATTTTATTTTTGGACCACATAGAAGCTTCTCCTTTGAAATCCATAAAAAAATGGGAAGACATTGAGATTTAGGTGGCAGGGGTACTTAGTTTTGGAGGGTTAGCAGAAGAGTCAAGATATCCTTGATTTTTGAGCCAGGGGACACCTTCAACTCTTCCACTAAAAATTCCTTTAAAAATCCCACTTTAAAACTTCCTGCCATCTGGATCTCAATATCCTTTCATTTCTCAGGGATTTCAGAGGAGAAATTTCCATGACAGTGGTGTTGACAATGATGATAACGACCATGGGTTATACACATTGAAATTTTACTATGTGCTAAGAGCTATTTGAAGTGTTTTTAAGTCATTGGCTCACTTAACCTTCCTAGCAACTCTATAAGGAAGATGCTAGTACTATTATGATCCTCATTTGGTAGAAGAAAAAATGAAGGCACTGAGCAATAAAGGAAAGTGCTCAAAGATAGTAATTCAAAAATGGTTCCTTAACTGCAAAATATTTTACAGTATATTTTAGAATCAGTGTGTTCTTAGGGGTACAAAACAAGCTACCTAACCAAAAGGAAGGACTGCACCAATCCACTGTCCCTGTGCTGTAAGTTCCTTTAATAGCAAATGGTATCATTTATTTATAGTCCTGATGTGGGCCAGCCTTGTTGGGATGTCAGTCTAACTGGTCTCCCTGTGTCTGGCCATCCTCTCCTAATTCATTCTGCTCAGGGTTGCCAAGATGGTTTCTTTAGAACAGATTTAAGCAGGTTACCACTCTTAGTTTGTTTTCTATTGCTGTAACAGAATGCATGAGATCAAGTGATTTTTAAAGCAAAAAGTTTTGTTGGTTCCTGATTAGGGGACTCAAAAGTCAAAAAAAATAGTGCTGACACCATCTTGGCTACTACTAAAGGCCTCATACTGCATTTTAACACAGTAGAAGGACAGAAGGGGAAGTGAGCACATGCCACAGAGACAAAACACAGGGGACAGCCTCCTGTGACAGTCGCTCGCTAGTTCATCTAGTCCCACAAAAGCAAGAACTCCTTGAGAATTACCCTCATCCTTTTAGAGCAGCACTAGTCCCTCATGATCCAAACACTTCCCTTTACTTCTCAACAGCATTACATCTGCAATTAAATTCAACAGGAGATTTTTTTCAGATAAAAACCACATTCAAGCCAATGCACTACCTTTGAAGAGTTCCAATGAAGAGGAGAAACCCTAACTCTTCAATCTGACTTATAAGAGTCTGCAGTCTGGCCTCTGCTTCCCTTCCTGAACTTTTCTCTGCAGGAAAAATGAGCTGCATTCTGCTTTGCAAGTATTCTGAGTTCTTGCACCACCATCCTCTTTCTGTTTCCCCACTCCATGTAAATTCTGGGCATCTTACATTTCTCAATGCTACTGTCTTTTCCATAGCACTTTCCCACAATGTTTAATATTCAGCAACCATATTTTATGAAATTGCTTATTTAATACACGGGTTGTTCACTTTGGTTTTGTGGCCACTTAACCCTGAATCTGGAAACTTGCAGGCTTGAATAAAACTGGTTTCTTGATAAATAAATGAGGATCATTGGAAAATTTAAACATAGACACTGTAAATGAGAAAGCACACTATGAAGAATTTAGATTAAGAAAGATAAAATTGATAATTTGCTTTGTGCTTCATGCATATATTGACTATTATTTATTTTGGGTCCATTTTCCTCATTAGATTGTGGGTTACTTGAGAAAATGGACTGCATAGTACTCACGTCAGACACCTCATGAAAAGAAACCTTTTTGGCTTTGGAATAGGTAATATTTTGCATTTTCTTTTATCATTGTGTATCATCGCCCACTAAATATTACCCATGTTAAAAAAATATTATCCATGTAATCACACAACCAAATGAACACTATCACAGTCTTTCCAAATAAAGATTCACACTGGCATTTTGTGAAACCTCCATCGTACAAAGTGAGTTCTACTTGCGTGCCTTTGTTTAAGGTCAGCTGAATCATTTGTCTATTTTCAAGGCAGTTGAAATGCAACAACTCTTAAAGGGTAGCATTCTTATTTTTGTTTGGAGTGTTCTTTGATAACAAAGTTCTACCTAAAGGTGTCAATAATCAGGTTTCATCCAATTTCAAATAGGTCACAATTTGTAATATCCATGGTACCATAACAATGTGAAACTGTGTTGTCAGGTCTCTAGAAGGAAGCTCTATATCCCAGCTAATAACAAACTCCCTAGAAAGGGAACCAATCCATGGTTCTGTGTGCAGTAACCTCTCAAAGAAAGAAAAATAGACAAGAAACTGAAGTCTCAAAAGCAAGCCACCCAGACAACCCACAGAGATGATGAATGAGCTGTCAAGGAGATGAATAAACAGTAACTCTGCCATCACATTCAATATTCTATTTCAATCAAATAAATGCCATTAGAAAAACACATCATTTGAGAATCATTGAGTTGGAGAGAGGACCTAAGAGGTGTTATTAATAAAAGCAGCTAATATTCAACATCATCTAGGGGTTTGGTAATTACTAAATGCAGTCCTTACAACAATCCTATGAGACAGTTAAATTGGTCCCATTATTCCAGACAGGATTACTGATTTATAGAAAAAAAAAGTAAGTAACCCAAGACTCGCTCTTACAAAATAGCAGAAGGATTCACATCTAGACTATACAGTTCCAGAAACTATATGCCCTGGACTGGAGCTAATCTCTGTATCACAGAGATGAAACAACAGTATAAGCATAGCCACAATTTACTGAACTTTAATATACTAATTTCTCTTTAGAAATACCATCCATTCATTGTGTTATTTCTTAAAATGCTATTATAAATCTGAAATTGTTTTATGTATTTTACTATTGAAGAAAGGTTTAAAAATGGATGACTTGTCTTATGTGAGGGAGATATTATTAAGTGGAAGAACCATGATTTAAACTAAAATATGCAAATATCAAAACTTAATTATTACCATCCATTGATCTATAAGACTGTACAGATAATCAGTGGAAAAACCCAGATAAGATCTCAGTTAAGATGATAGAGTGACATGAGGTGGCTAGGGTAAAAGATACCTTGGTTCCAATCCTTGTACCACTACTTACTTGTTCAGTAATAGGAAAGCTACTGAATCCCTCTGAGTTTTAGTTTTCTCAAATGTAAAATTGAATAGAAAATACCTACACTTCTCAGGTGAAGAAGTAGAAATAGCAAATAAACATAGGAAAAAATGTTCAATATCACTGGTCATTCGAGAGATGCAAATTAAAACAACACTGAGATTCCACCTCACTCCAAAAAGAATGGCTATTATCAATAAATCAGCCAATAACAAATGCTGGAGGGGCTGTGGGGGAAAAGAAGCCCTTGTCCACTGCCGTTGAGAATGTAGACTGGTGTAACCACTGTGGGAATCAGTGTGGAGATTCCCCAGAAAACTACAACTAGAGGTTCCATCTGACCAGCTATTACTCTTCTTGGTATCTTCCCAAAAGAATTAAAAGAATCATACCACATCTATATATGCACCTATGTTTATAGTGGCACAGTTTGTAATAGCTAAATCTTGGAAACAGCCCAAATGTCCATCAACTGATAAATGGATAAAGAAAATGTGGTTTATTTTATAAAATGGAGTACTACTCTCTCATAAAGAATGATAAGCTTGAGATGTTTCTAGGTAAATAAATGCATCTTGAGTCCATACTCTTAAGTGTAGTAAATTGGACATGCATGTCTAAATACCACATTGTTTCTTTAGTGTAAGAAACTGAAAGTGTAAATAAAGACTAAAATGTATGATATCGGCAAAGGGAAGAAATTCTTCAACT
The DNA here is from genome assembly GCA_004026905.1 of Hystrix cristata. Lineage (NCBI taxonomy): Eukaryota > Metazoa > Chordata > Mammalia > Rodentia > Hystricidae > Hystrix > Hystrix cristata. The sequence continues at coordinate 37,742 of PVJO010007752.1, read as the reverse complement.
GGGAAGAGAAACAAGAGGAAGAGGGGGAAGGAACAGAGGGACAAAAGAAATAAGGAATAGAAGGAGAAAATGGAAGCAAAGTTTTTGTAAATAAGGGGGAGGAGAGGGTGAAGGGAGGGGAGGAAAATGGGAAAAAAAAAGCAGCAGCAAGATATATCAGGTACAAGTACAAATCCCCTATGATGAATGTTATCACTATGTGTATCTAAAGTGTACCATTAAAATAAAATTTTTAAAAAAGGAAAATACCTTAATGCAACATCACTGCCAAAATTAAATAAAATTATTATGCAGAGGGCCTGACATACAGGAGGAATCTCTTAAAATGTTAATATTCAACAATTAAACATGGTAGCAGACATATGCCCTTTCCCATGCACTATTGAAACAGAAGTAAATAAATATAAAGGTATAAACTCTCAAGCACAAGAAAAGAGAAAAGGAAATGGCAGTGGATGGTAGATATCAACACATTTTTGGAGAATGGGAAGCCAGCAGTGGGAGTTGAAATCTGAACACCTTGAAAGAGAAGAATAATGAGAAGCAAGTCAGTTGAATTTATCGAATCTCAAAAATGTTCAGAATGGTAGTAGTATAAACTGGAAATTATGAACGACAACTGGAATTTATATGTGGATTTGACTTCCATCTTTCCCCTCTTAACCTGGAAGTTGTAGCTATATACCTTCCGGCTGCTCTGGTAGTCGACTAGAATCCCTTGAGAAATGAAAGAGATTCTGAATTCAGCCTCAGCACGTCTGGGAGAGGTTGAGGTGACATGGTATAACTGCATATTTCCCGGAAGCCTGCAGGCTACATGGTGAAAACCCAAGTTTCATCCTTTTATTTCCCAACATTAGCAGAATAAAAATTATGAGATGGCTCCAATCTCGTGCCTGGTAACTTCTTAAATTCTCTTAAAAGCCGAACATAGTTGGACACTTCTTCTCTATGTATGCTCGGGATCTCATACCATTTGTTTAATATTGTATGTTATGGTTTATTTCTGTCCCTCAAAAGTTTGATGTGTTCAGAGTTGGAGCTTTAGGGAGGTTATTGGATGATGGGTGCATGACATTCACCAGTGGATTAGTCCAGTCCACCTATGAGTCTACACCTAAATGTGATATTTGGAGGTGAAGCCTGGGGGAGGAGGTGGGTGACTAGGGGTGTGGCCTGGAAGTAGATGCTTCCCACTGCTATGCCATGAGCTGGTTCTCCTCTCCCACGGCCCTCTGCTCTGCCTCCCTGCCTTGGAGCCAGCCAACCCCTGGCTGAAACCTCTACAAACTGTGAGCCAAAAGAAGCTTGCAGTTCTTTTTTGTTTTATTTTGTTTTTAATGCAAGGCTCAGGCTGGCAAAGCACTATTTTTTTCATTATTCTCTTTATTAGAGCCATCACACCCAAGAGGAGAGAAATAGACCCCACCTCTCAATGTGAGGAGTCTCAAGGAACCTGTGGCCACTTTAATCATCCACAGTCCATCCTGTGACCACAATCATTTCCCTTCCCCCAAATCCAAAATATAATCCCTCTCTCCTAAGATTTCCTAAGTAGCAGCCAATCACAGCATTAACTCAAGGGTCAAACTTGTGTCGTATAATGAGGAATGGCAAAGGTTCCTCTCACTCTAAAGACATGGGATTAAAAGCCCAGTTATATGGCCCCTGCATGCCCGATACGCAATGCTTGAATACAGATAGGGAACCTATCATAGATACTACGGTTCAAATGGAGAGATCAGAAGACGTTTTGCAGTTATTAGGCTAGAAAAAGTTTGAAGCCAAGCGGTAAGTATCCTGTTAATTTCTTTATTTCGCCCCAGTTCTTCTTGGTGAAATTATCTGTGTTTCTTCTCTCTGCCCTTGGGGTTATTGGTTATACCATGAATCTTTGCTTTTCCAAAAGAAATGGACTAGATAGTCTATATTTCATCCTGAGTCACACTCGGAGATTGGAGGCCCCAAGATCTTCAGTTCTGACCTTTCTGTGTCCCTTTTCAACTCACAGTTGGTGAGATACACCTCGATCCAGTTATTTTTTTTTTTATTTTTTAACCAAGAACATGTATTGGTACAATGTACACATAATGGTTACATTCATCACATTTATTTTGTACCCGTACATGATGCATCTTGGTTCTCCCCCCTCTTCCCCGCCCTTCCCCTCTATTCCCTTCCCTATTTACAGCAGGTACATTCACATTTCTCCATGAATTCCCTTTCCTTTTTCTATCCCTCTTTTCCCTTCCCGCTCCCCCCCCCACTCCGTCCAATGCTCCTCTCCTTGGAATATTATCTTCCTTTTAGATTATATCTATCACACCTCTTCGTCCTTTTTTACATCCGTGGTTTCTCATATCAGAGAAACAATTCGATGTGTACTCATAAGTGTCCGATTTATTTCACTTAATAGTATGTTCTCAAGGAACATCCATTTACATACAAATGACTCTAGTTTATCCTTTTTTATGACAGTGTAGTTCTCCATTGTGTAGAAAAACCACATTTTCTTTAGCCATTCATTGGTTGTTGGGCATTTAGGCTGTTTCCAAGACTTAGCTACAGTGATTAAAAACAGCATGGCACTGGCAAAAAGACAGACCTGAGGATCAATGGAACAGATTGGAGAATGCAGAAACAGCTCCAAACACACTCAAATACCTCATCTTCAACAAAGGAGCCAAATACCCTCACTGGAAGAAAGATAGCCTCTTTAACAAATGGTGTTGGAAAAATTGGCTTGCCACATGCCAAAAACTAAAACTAGATCCAAGTCTCTCACCATGTACTACACTAAAGTCAAAGTGGATCAAAGATCTAAACATTAAAACAGAAACACTAAATCTACTGGAGAATAAAATAGGAAGAACCCTCGGAAACATAGGGGTAGAGAAAAAATTTATGAACATAACCCAAGCAGCACAGGAAACAACATGAAGATCCAGTTATTTTTAAAACTTCTATGAATTTCATGTAGGTCCTTTCCGTTTTTACAACCCAGACAATATTTACATGAATATGTCTTTCCAGCAAAGGCTGTTCTGTATCTGGGTTGGTCATGAGCTGCTGTGGGGAAACACCTATATTTAAAACAACTCAGCGTCCTCTCACTTAACAACCAAGTAGACATGACATACTTTCAAATCCTTCTGAGGTATTCACAAAAGGTCTATAGCCACACCCTACTTTTTCCGTCAGAAACTATGTATCACCGCCATGAATTTGAGCTTCACCCCATGGCATTTCCTACCTTGAGTATCATTTGCTAACTGGGAAGACCTGCATAAATAGTTTTATTTTTAAGGAAAGACTTACTGCGTCAGCTTCAGGGTGTGTTACCAGCATCCAGCCTTCAGCTGTGAGGCCCTAAGAAACAGCCTTAGCTGTGCAAAGCCATCTTACAGAAGGTCGTACAATCTGCCCGGGTGAGCCACACCTGACTGAATGGCAAGCACAGAACGGGCTGGTCACTTCAGTCCCGTGTGTGAGAACTTCGGTGGTCACACAAGCTCTGGACTTTCTCATGGCCCAGCTGGCTTTACCCGCCCACCTCCTGCACTGCACTCCCAAGGACACTTCCGGGACACAGGACAGGAAACTCGATCTTAACGTCTGGTCTAGAGACCCCGAGTGTACGTGAGTCTTCAGGTCATCGTTAGTATTTTCAACAAAAGTAACTTTACAAACAATGTACTTTTACATTAAAAACATTTGTGCAGCAAAAATACACAAAGAAAAAATAAGTAAAATCACCCAAATGTTCAGACCCCACAAAGATCAACATTTATGTGAGCAAAAATCGTATCTCCGACTTCACCATGAGCTTCTGCACAGAGAGGGCAATCTGGTGGCTTCACGGAGAAATAGATACAGATAGAGTAAGTGGAAAAGATCTGAAGGTGCAGGCTAAAAAAACACCACATATTGAACCCGCACAAGGATTCCAAGTAACGCCTAACACATGGAATAAGTTCCCAGCATCCCTCCCTGTCTACCCTATCTTTCAATTTCAATTTTATTGTCCTCTTCCCTTCATTGCAAATATCACGGGGTGTTCACACATAAACAAGGCACCCGAGAGAAGTTCATAATACAAAAGCCCCAGAAAGAGAGATGAACAAACACTAAACTCTGCGATAGATGTTGCTCTACCATATGATGCGATGTGAATAGCTTGCGTGTATTGTAATAACAATTGATATTTTAAGATTGAGACTCTTGAGGTGGGAAGGCTGGAGATAAAATAGGGATCCACGCCGTTGGCAGTCCAAGAAAACTTAATCACCAGCAAAAGCATACTAGAAACAGACATAGAAATCAGGATCCTCCTTTTCCTGGAAATAATCTTCGCTGAGTTGAACCAGAAAAGCATAATAAGAACCATATTGCAGCAGATATTTTGTTGCAGAGATTGATGCTACTCAACACTTCAGGTTTCTTTTAGAGCCTTAAAACTGTAAGTAGTTTTAAGAATTTTAGCTCCCCAAGAAGTGAATCCTCCTCCAAATTTTGAGGGTTTGGCTGGAATGAGTGTTGTGAATGAAAACTCAGAGAGGTTTGGAGGACTTGGCTGACAATTTGTGATCATCACAAGAATCCTGAATCCGGAAACTGGTGGGCTTGAAGTAGGCATCCCACAGATACCAAACATCAAGTCAGAATTAGAAAACAGGTTAAATCACTTATGGGGAATGCACATTCATCTGGAATAAGGTCATCACTTTTAAGCAAAGCAAAAAAAAAAAAAAAATTGCCTAGAAGATGGTGTGAAAGAATACTCTGCCAGATTTGTGTTTAAACATTGGAATAGCATTTTTGGAGCCCCAAACTAAAAGTATTCTTGGTAAAGTAATATGGGAATCATTTGCAAACAAACTTCACAGCTCTTGCCGGAACACTTGGGAAGTCTAAGAACATCAGAATTTCAAACCATTGCCCACAGTGTGCAAAACACTGTGCCCACTGAACCTGTGCATTGTGGAGCCACTGGTGTGAATCCTGCTTCTCTCTCGTTCCATTTGTAAAAGAGTGAACAAGTCTCTCAACTATCTACACCACAAATTCCTTAAATCTAAGTGGGGATGCAGACAACCGCATCGGGTGTTACTGTAAACATTGTTTGAAATCACGTAAAGCACCGGTGTCAGCGGTTACACACTACATGGCAGTTACTATCCTTCATGGCATCATCTTCCAAGCTTCATCACACGCGGGCAAAAGGGAGCAAAGGGGGGATACAGAAAGCCTAAGAAACATGGTATTCCATGTATTGTATGCATTTCTAAGATCCAACAACGAATAGGATATAGCACAACACAGTGGGAAGTGAAGTACATAAACCTGAGTGTTTAAATGGCATGAGAAAACTTTCAATCCCAATCAAAACATGTAGAAGAAAATTCTTTACACAAGAGAGAGTACTGCACCAATACTACAAAAGATGAGTTACTGACTTTCAATTGTGAAGAGAGCACGCCAGCAACAGAAACAAGAGCATGCCAGTCTGGATGTCAACGGGAGCTAATCGTGCATCTGGTGTACTAAGTATTGTTGTGGGTATTTCATTTTATATTTGGAGGAAATCTATAAGCACTATGCTATTAAAAATGTTATCAGTCTATTTACAGATGTGAAGACCAAGACACGGGAAGGGTCATCAACATCCTCAAAGTGATGGGACCAAGTGGCCAGTTCAAGCTGTCCAGTTCCACAGTGAGAAGTGCCCAGCCCTCAGCCATCAGCTTCTACCACTGCTGGTAGACACACACAGAACTTACTACCGAGAACCTGCTCCTGTGTGTTAGCTTCAGGGTTATTGGCAAATTACTCAGTTTTGTCCAAACTTTTGTTTCTTTACTAAATAGGAAACAGATATAGTTCTTAATTACACTGTGGTTATTAAAAGTAGCTATTGTTACTAGTGTTCTTATCAACATAATAAACATTTATATGCTTTGTTATTGGTTTTCTTGACTTTTAGGGAAAAAATTAGTCATGACAGTTTTCAAACAGAAAGATCTCTTCCTAGTTGCTTCCCTACCCATATGAATTTTACATTCGTAAATTTTAAATTATATGATAATATACTCTTTGTAATATTTCATTAAATAACTTGAAACAATTTAATTATCTTCTCTGGTTTCATCCCAAGCAATAATATTAGTGAAATCTCAGAGTAGACAAGACACAGCTCTTTTATTTTCATCTGTATTAAAGAAATTGACTAGTACAACTGAAAACTTCCAGTTCTGTCTCAACAAGAATGGCTGTGTTCTATCTGTGGTATGGGCACCAACCTTTAGAAAATGACATCTGTTCAACATGCAAAAGAGGATGCCAATAATGAGAGATATGATGTGCTCCTGGTGCCACAGATAACTCTCGACTAGGCTGAGAAGCCATCCCAGTGGCTCACCCAACTATACAAGGTTGGCAGTTTATGACTTGACAAAATTTATGTATCTTTTGGTACTCTCCAGAAGAGAGTGCTATGGATAATGTTCCTATCCCAATAAAGGAAGATTTGTAACACTCTCAACAAAATGATACTGAATTGGAATCCTTTTTTTGTCCTTTATTTTCAGAAAGAAATGCACTGTTTGCTTCTTGATGTAGAAGTAGTCAATAAATTTGGCTTCTAGTGTACATATTGGGATTATATTCTGTTTTATGGAATATCCATACTTTGGTTATGGTCTTTTAAAGTTTTGGTAGATAACTATCAGATGTAGTGAGAGAACTCATGGTTTGGAACTGGAAAACAAGCTCTGATGCTTACTAAACACACGGTGTTGGGTAACAGATCTTGCTCACCTAAACATAATTTTCTTACTTTGGAGAGTGTGGATAATAATAATGATTGTACAATGAAACAGCACAGATGTTGTAAGAATGAAATAAAAATATGTATAGGAAAATCATTTATCAAGTAGCATCACACAAATATTACCAACCATGTTGTTTCGGAGTAAATTATAAAATTGGCAGTCATTTTAACACACTTGAAGTGTGACAAATACTAGATAATAAAGCAAAACCTATATGAATTTAGTATCTTAGTCATTTTTCTTCTTGAAACTCCGATATTGGCTTTTAAAATGGGTGTATATCTGATCCTGAGTCAGAGATCAAGATTACTGATGAATCATTTTGTTACTTATTTCAAAATAATAACATTGCCAAATTCATTAAATTGAGTTTCAGTCTTGTGGGGTATAATTATCAGCACACTTGAAAAAATAATGAGAAATTACTCTTTTGAGAATGGTTTTAAATTTTGCCAAGCAGCTCATGCCCATAACAACATAATCAAATGTTATTTGAAAGACTTCAAAGTAAAACAAAGCAAGAGATACTTTTATTTCTTCATACCCATAGGTCCTCCCCTAAGAGATTTCCACTTTCATCTCCCACAGCCAGAATTTCTGGTATTCATTCCCAAAACTCAGTATGTTCATGCTAGCAATTCTTCATTTAGTACAGCAATTGCAAATATTATCTACTAATTCTGTATGGCACTAGTTGAGCATTTAATTCTCTTGCAACTACCCTTTATTTTCTCCCTATAATTTTCAAAAGAATTGTGGTAGATCACAAAAGAATGAGTTCTGGGACACATTTCCTATTGAGAGGTAGGGTCTGCCCTCCACCCTTAACTGTGGACCAGCCTGTGACTGCTTCGATCACGGACTGTGGAGGAACGACGTAGTGCCAGCTGTGGGTCTTGTCTTCAAGAAGATTAGTAGCTTCTGCATTGATCCCCTTAACTTAGAACCACCATTTATGATAAGCCCATATGGAAAGACCTACAGACTACATGTGGAGAACTGAATTTAGCCTTCCAGCCATCCTTACCAAGCCACCTGTCATACGAGAGAAACCATCTGGGACCCTTTAGGACAACGTAGCCATGAACTGAATGCTACCAAGTAATGTCACATCAGAAGAGTAGCCCAGTCTGTTGTCATCTGCATTTCTGGTCCACTAACTCATAAGCTATTACAAGACATTTGCTGTTTTAACTCACTGAAATTTGGGGAAGTCTGTTATATAGCAATGGAAACTGCAATAGAGTCCAGTGTCTGCTTAAAATGTGCATCTGAGTGGTAACGGGCTTTCTGCACCATCACACAGAGGCCCGTCCTTAGACGGACCCATGTTTAGTGCGATACTCTACTGTCACTGTCTTGCAATTCTTAACTATTTTAGTGCAAGAGTCTGCATTTTCATTTTGCACTGAACCCTGTAAATTGGGTGCTTGGTTCTGGGAGATACCTGTGTCTGTGTCCACCATAGTTCTTCCTCCTCAAGAGTCTGGTATATTCTCTTAGGCCAGTGCTGTCATCAAAGATGCACTTCAGAGTAGAGTGAAACAGGTTTAGCGCATGCCGCCCACAGCTGTTCTGATGCAGAATAAAAGCCTTGAGATCCTCTGAAATAGATTTAAACATCCATATAATTTAGCCAGTTAGATCTAAGTACATGCAATTAGACATTCCTAAGTGAAATTAGACAACTGAGTCAAAGTAGAATGAAATTTTTCTTTTTGTTGTAACTTTTTTGCATGTTTTATGATAGTGGTGAGTGTTGAATAGATTCCGGGTTGATTTGTTTGACTTGTTCTTTTCTATCTCCATTTCTTTCTTAGCCTGTTGTTAATAGAAGCTGAAATCGGATAGATTACACATCCACTCTTGTATTTTATAAGTGATGCCTTCCAAGGTCATTGCCCAAGGTCACAAACACTCATGGCCAACCCATAAACTAGATAAATTTATCTTAATTTTAATAAGATATTTTTCAATATATTTGGTATATTGCTTGTCACTGCTACAGCTCCAATAATCCTGACATTCATTCTCTTGAGGCAGGCATCTCATTCCACACTTAATTTCAGAGGAACTTGGGAAGACTGCAAATAAGTCAAGTCTAAGCTAAAATCTATGTACCGAAAGTGGGATGGCAGATTTCAGGAGCTACTCTCCAAGCTGCAGATGGTGTCATTTACTTCACTGAGCTGGAGCTGTCCATTGCTGCACTTGGAAGGTTTCATTCCACACAGCTGCAGTGAATTTACTTCAAGATGCTACCTGGTTTTTTGTTTTTGTTTTTGTTTTTTTGCATGAAGGAGAGACTTCAAAATGGGAAGCCCAATTACAAGGGGCAAAAGAATCAGCCTGGAGCTAATCTGAACAGCTGGTAACTTTGAATGTAACATCCCAATAGGTGAGAAATTTTATAAAATGTCTGAGGGCAAAAGCTATGGTTTTGTTTTTATGGACTAAATGTGTTGATGAAGGTTGCTAGTTTAAAACAAAGCCAAGAAAGCAAAATGATTTCAAAACCACTGCTATTGGGGTTAGTTGAAAAATAAAATTCAGGCTAATGATTTCTCCTAGAAGGCAAAATAAATCTAGAACAGAAAAATATGACCTTGGATAGAAGCCAGAAAATGTTGCAGAGTTTTGAGTAGCCAATAAAAAGTCAGATTAAGCTCTGCCTTCAGTATTTCAAATCACCAGCAGCCACAGATAATGTTGGATACATTGTTTTCTTGGTATTTAAATTTTGAGTTTTACCTGTGTGGTTTGCCTTGACCCTTACAGCTATAATCAGCATTCCTACAATCAGTATTCCTCTAACAGAAGAATTAGATCAGTTAGATGAATAAAACAGAATAGGCATTTCTTAGTTACTTCCTGGTATCTTTTCTATGCTTTGTGTTTTGGAAATTTATGCCTACCAAATTTTGGTCAATGCATTTAGGATGGATTAAACCTACTTCCAGAAGAGACACTGTGACCAGGTTCTGTGGTGCTGAGTTCTCCTTCAAGAGGTGTGTTCTAGATCCTTTTTGTCCTGAACAAAAAATTGGTCAAGACAAGCTAAAAAAGTAATGAGGCTTTATATTTATTAAAGGTACTAAAGGTAGGAAAAGAAATACACTCTGCAGAGTGAGTGTGGATTGATGAAAAGTAGGAAAAGAAGTATGCTCTACAGAGAGAGCACAGGCCTGTGAAAAGGCTCACAGGACCATGAGCTTAATGGCCACTATCTTTTTTATCTCCCTCTCTTCAGGCTGACATCAGGCCTAGGTTGTCCTACCAAAAGCCTACTTGTGTTTCCAGCAGAACTGAAGATAGCACTTTCTGACTGGTTCTAGGTTCAGGACTAGCATGCATGTCTCCTGGATCTCTGTGATTGACAGGTCATACCCACTTGCCCTGCAGATTTGCCAAACCCTAATCTCCTGCCTCAAAACTATACTGGCTTGAACCAATCAGTATCCCATCCCTCTCAGCGGGATGGCTCCTACAAGAAAGCAGCTCCCTCCTCTCTTCCGTCCTGTGGTGAAAAGATACAAGCCTTACAGGCCTTTTGCCACCATTAGTTGATACAGCCTTTGAGGAAGCTCAAATAAAAGAAGGCAGTTAAGATAAACTAAACCATGATGACACCATTTGAAGTCATCTCAATCAAGCCATATCACTGCCTTTTCCAGTTACTTGATATCCGAATTGCCTTTTAGACTTAGACATTTTCAGTATGTGTTCGTCCTTCATAACATAAAGAACAAAGATCGATAAATTATCCATAACCCCTCAAAACCTTTATGTGAACTCAATCTGCCCACAATAGCATCACACAAGAAATTCATTATATCTTCTCCTAGAATTTAACCCAATCTCTGAGTATTTACCCACTATTCCTACCTAGTCCTTTCATACTTCTTTGTTCTTCCTCCCCGAATATTACCTCCTCAAAATAACTCTTATTTATTGACAGCAAAGCTTGATACTCATTCATGAAACCCCAGTGGTGGCAGCCCATTTCGGTTTCCTTCTCCTGGATAATATCGAATAAGCCCCTTCAGCATAAAGTCAGAGCAGGGATTTTGAAGCAATACAATGTGGCTGGCAGTATGAACTACTTAAAATTTCTACTTCTGCTTAGGGAGGTGTGAGGAGGTTAGATATCCCCTGCTTCCTAGCCTCTCCAAAGAAGAAAAATTAGATCACAGTGGCATATATGCCCCTATGGTCAAGTGTCTGTCCTGGAAAAGACACAGCAGAGAATGAACATATCCCTCCAAGAAGAAGAAAGTGATAAGCCAGGCAGTAAACAGAACCTACCAGGAAGCAAAACATCTAGTAGACAATTCTGTGGGTTGTTCAGTCGCATAGTCTTTCCCAAAAACGAAGGTCCTCAGTTTAACAATCTCAATCACCACAGTGTTAATCCACTCAAATTTGTGATCTGCTAAGTTATGTGGGGTGAGAGGTAAGACACCTCAATTCTCCCCACTGTTCTCTCTGAGACAAGCAAACTACTGAGCTAGCCTGACAAACAGGAAATAGGGTTTCATCTGCATATTCTGCTGACTGACAGACAGACCTCTCCTTACAGAGTGGGGAGGGCTCTGAGGCAGTGCCTTACCTCCATCTTAGCAAGAGAGGAACCTGAGATTCAGGAGCCTCTTCTATAATTGCCTAAGATGAAGCTGAGACTTACCTTAGTGCTGGGATGTAACCCAATATGCCGGCCTCCAACCATGGTTCTTTTCCTGTAAGTACTCGGTCATTGATAGTACAATAACTATCTATTTGGCAAATGTTATGGTTTGTGTCTAGATGTCCCCCCAAAGCCTCATGTGGTGAGAAATAGCTGGATCTAGAGTGTGGGCTGCCCTGGGGGCAGGTAGCCTAGATAAAGATATAGGAAGAGGCTAATTAGCTGCTTGTTTGCATTGCTGATTTGCATACATTCCTTGCATTTTCCTCACTTTACTTTGCGGCCGGCTGCGAGTCTGCCACGCCAGCCCCGCCGCCTCGGACCCAGCGGACTATAGACTGAAACCTCTGCAGACTGTGAGCTAATAAACCTTTCTTCCCCTAACTTTGGGTGTCGGGTATTCT
>PVJO010007752.1:0-25724 GCA_004026905.1 Hystrix cristata | reverse complement strand
CACCATGAAGACAACATATTGTATTCTAGGCTAAACAGGTTTCAATCACTTACTTTTCTGAGGTGGAGGTCCATTATGAGGGGCTTCTGAAGATCCAAATACATAATTAAGCGTAAGTCAAGTACTATATTTTTGACTAGGGCATGGCAATGTGGCTGGACAATTGGGTACAACCGGCCAATTGAAGAGACTCATTAACCATAGGTGTAGAACAACAACTCCAGAGCCTGACACAAGAGCAAGCCAAGCCCTGCACCTGGGATTAATCTTCTGACATGAGAACATGCCGAGCCTGGCACCTGATGCTTATCTTCTAGCCCACGATCAAGGGGACCACCTGGATCAACTATCAAAGAAGACATGAAAAGATGGCAGCAACTGACTTTGGGCCATTGTCCTCTTGTTCTTCCAGTGATCTGTTCTGCTTGCTGGATGTATCTTCGCTTTTTTCCTCCAAAGCACCCTTTTCTCCTTGAGCACTTCTTCTGCACTTCTCTTCCCTTTCTTCTTTTTATTTCTGCCCTAAAATAAACAGTAATCTTTCACATTCACCGATTGTCCTGACCAATTCATTGTTTGGGACAAGAATCTGGAAGACACTGTTGGTCCCTACTCCACTTGATAAGATTTTTCACTTCTCCATACTGAACAAATTGTAATTACTTACCTGTAATCATCATCTATCTTCATAGAGGGATATATTGAAATGATAAGCTACCTTTTCTTCCACTTTCAGGGTGTTACTAAAGGTGATTTAGAAGCATTCGTGGGCATTAAATTTATGGTCCAAACTTCTCAAGACATTTCTTCAACAGATTCCTTCCTGGAATTGTGGCTTATCAGGCTGGATTCTCTCCATGGTTCTTTCACTCTCTTTTAAATTCCAGTGATTCCCAAATCTCCGTCTCTATCAAGGGCCCTCTTCTCAGCTCCAGGTCCCTATGTCCAAACTTATCTCAGATTCATCCAGCTAGATATCATGCTGAGGCAGCTCCCAAGTTTAAACTTGGCAGTTTCAATTCAGAATCCTTCGACTTTATTGCAGTTTGCTTCTCTTTCCCCTATGCAATTTATGATATCTAGCTGCCTACGCTAAAAATAACAGACTCCACTCCAGCTTCTTCCAATCTCTTGCCCCTATACCCAACTGTTACTAAAAATTGTAATGTTTTCCTAAGTGTAATGCTAATTTCCTTCCTTAACTTCTATTCTCTCCGTTATACTTCTGAGCTTTATACTTACTTCCTCATTAGACTTCCAACTGACTAGTCTCCAATTCATTCATAATTTCACCAGAAGAAGTCTACTTGTTCAAAATTAACTATGTTCTTGTCTATCTAAAATATTACTTCTTTTCCTAAAAATGCTAGTATTAACCATTACATATTAAAGTTCAAACATATACCTTTAGTTTGATGGCTGCCATTTCTTTTAAAGCAAAATATTATCTGACCGTATAAAGTAAATAGTCATTATTGTGAGACAATATAGCTTTGTGGCTTTTACTGGACTCTCCTTCCCCATTTCCTTATTTGTCAAAATTTTATCCATAAGTGTCCATAGAAGTCCAAAACTGAACATCTTCTCCTCCATCAAATCTTTCCCCACCACCCTTCCAAATGGAGCTTAGCTGAGTCTCAACTTCAGTACAATAGTCCTTTCTTCATACCTATCCTATAGTATTTTTCACATTATACTGTCATTACGCTTCTCCTTACAGTGTACATTTTAATTAAGGTGATGAACAGGCGTGCAGTGATCATCTCCTTAATTAAAATGTGCATTCTAAGAAGGCTGGAGTCATGACTTTTATCCTTTTCTGTAATCCAAATGTCCTACCTAGAGAAGGCAATCCAATAACTATTAAATAAAGGAATATATAAATGAACTCATGAATATTGAAAGGGAAGTTTCAAAATTAGAAACACAAATGTTGGCTCTACATATCTCTAGTTCAAATTTCTCATTTTGAAGTTAAAAAAGCAGAGGCTCAGAGTGGCAGAACCCGAGGAGAAATAGACACTAGCAGTTACCTGGGAGCAGAGGAGACACCAAGGGGGGATGGTTTCTCTAAATCCTGGTACAGCCCTATTCATTCAACTAACTTTTCTCTATTCCTGTGAGGCCCCCAAAATTATGACAATGTCCTTAGGCAACTTACTAAGAGACATGGAAAACCAAAACTTATTTGCATTTGTTAGCACAAAATAGATAAATTCAGTCATTCAGGTACTTTCTGGGATTCAGTATAATTAGGCCCTGATGCTAGGTTCCAGTTCTAGGACCTACTAGAGAATCATGTGATACTGGGAGAAGTGTTCCAGGAGCTGAGAAGTAATATTTGCTGGTCTCATATCAAGTGAACTTCATAAAGGAAGTTTTTGTGCTATGTATCTAAGCATTCCCAGTTTCTAAATGACATTCGGTTGAATAGTAAAGCCTCAAGGAAATAGTGAATGCTAGAGTAAAAGATAAATGGGTTATTATTTGCCAGTGATTATTCTTGGAACTTTATATCTACTACTTCATTTAAATTTTATAATTTCCCTATAGAACAGGACTTATTGACTTTACTTTGTAGACGAGAACACCAAGTGTCTGAGGGTAAAGATGCTGTGAGGGCATGAAGAATTACACAGTGTTAAAGCAGGTGCTAAGGCCCAGGTGTGTTCACCTTGTTATTCTTTTCCCATCCATGAAACCAGAGGTTGGAAAGTTTAAAAACAGAAAACCAAAATAAAGCAAGAGAAGAAATACCAGCTAGCCTTCCAGATCAAAAGATATACATGGTTCTAGGAATTTAAAATTATGTCATATACTATTTAATTTACCCATAAAATTGATATTACTGACATATTTAGATTTTTGTGGCTGAGAAAAAATAATAAAAAATTTCTGGAAGAATGTTAGGTTATTTTTTAAAGTTTTTTGGCCCATAGTTTTCCTCTGAAATACTAAAAAGTCCTTAAAGATGTGCCAAAATATTTCAAAATTTAGTATTTTCTTTCTGGGCTTTCGCATCTCTAGGACTAGATTGCCACCAAGTTCTAATCAAGAAATAGAAAATTTGTGGCTATAATAAAATGCTGAATGGAATGTCAAGGGCCAAAAATAATCGCCACAGAGATGAAGTACAAAGAAGAGCTGGGAAGGATAAAGACCATCATTACCTGAGACCACAGAGGCAGCTCGACAGAGGACATAGGACATGAGCTGTATCATTCTGAGTGATATCTAGGTGAGGGCTTTCTTGGGGGACTCTTTGTTTTCTTTTCTATGTTTTTGCCTCATCAGTATCCAGTTCCCAATTCTGTTTCTTTGTGTGGCCTGCCTCAATCCCACTTGGTCCGTTTGTTTGTAAGGGGATTAGCTCTACCCCATACCCTCAGTCCAGAGGCTTTGGCCAATCAGAATGACATAGGATAGGTTAGGTTATGATCTAGAATTAATTTAGGTCAGTAGAGCAAAATATGACACTGGCTAAATCACTTGGGAAACAGAAATCCTCTTTCTACTGGAGGAGCTCTGCTAGTAGGGTGACATCTAGAGCAATAGATAAACATTTTGACAATTTTGTGGGGAACACTAAGGCAGTCATGGTGAATCCTTTAGAGACAAGAGCCCAAATTGCAACCCAAAACCCAGTTATTGCAAAGTGCTAACACTGCAATTAAACCTGAATACTGAGGTTTTGGTTTAGAAAAAACAACTCATACATTAACATCTGTTATCTTAAAAGAAAAACAAATAACATGCATGCCATAGGTTCAGCACCACTGCACTAAAGGGATAGATAGTCCCAACATTGTTTGACGTGCTTTTGGATTTGTCTATGACTGAAGAAACCAGACATCACATGGACTTTTCACTTGCATCATTTACAGATTTCTTTTACAATTTAAGCTAGTTTTAGAGGTTCCTGTCCCTCACAACAAACGGAGTCCTAACTAATAGAAGCATGAATGTTACTGGCTTAGGATGGGTAGAGAGAAACAAGGAAAGTATTCCGAATGAACCACTGTCTATCACAGGCAAAGGCCAGATGTAAGAACAGGTGGTACAATGAGAAAAAGACCATAGATAATGCACTGGGGCAAAGTGTGATATAAATATTTGTACTGGTCAGATGGGACCAACAGATGGAAGACTTTAAAACATGCTGATGGAAGACATTATGCCTATGATGTCAGGGAGTCATTGAAGACTTTTTTGAGCAGTAATCATACTGATAAGATTAATTTATATCTGCACCACATTTTACAGATTTCAGAGTGATTACTCATGCATTATCTTATTTTATTTTCTTCGAAGACATGACTATTCTGAAGATGGGGGAAGTAGGATTTAGAGAAATTATAAAACCACATTTATTTATCATTTCTCCTGCTTAAGCTCTTCCTTGTCTTTTTCATTGTTTTTAGAATGAATTCAAATATCTTTGTAGAAACTGCAACTTTCCGCAGAATCCAGCTCCTCACTTATATCTCAGTTTCATCCCATTACATCCCTCATCTTGTTCACAGTGCTCCAAGATACTGTGTTGTCTTCCACTTCTTCAAAGTACCACACCTTTAAAGCTTTAGTGTCTTAACCCACGCTGTCCCCTTGCCTGGAATCATCTCTCCAACTCTCTTCTTCTCTATAATACAGCATGCTATAGTTTGAACGTGTCTAGCAGAAGTTCATACAGTGAAACCTTAGTGCTCAGTGCACCATGTTGGGCGGTGGAGCCCAGTGTGAGATGTTAAGGTCATGAGGGAACCATCCTCATGCATGGGTTAATGTCATTCTAGCAGAAGTTTTTTAGTTCTTACCAGAGTTGATTCTCCTGGAAGTGGTTTTGCTATAAAAGCAAACACCAGGGTTAGGGATTTAGCTCAGAGGTAGAGCACTTTCCTTGCAAGCACAAGGCCCTGAGTTCAATCCCCAGCACTCCCTCCCCCCAAAAAGAAGCAAACACCCTATACACACTCAGTTGTCCTTCCCACTTTCCACCATAAAACTCTCAACACAAACTGTAATACATGTCCTTAGCCTGCTCAGCTTCCAGAATCACAAGCCAAACACCCTTTTCTCTTTATGAATTACTTAGTGTGTGGTACTTAGTGATAGCCACAGAATGTAAACTGAAACACTACACATAACTCAGTTCTCAGCTTTCCCTAGAGAGGTTTCCATGATCACCTCCAAATTGTATATAAAGTAAGTTGGTATAACATTAGAAAGTAGTGCAGTCTAATAATGCCTTGAGTATTTCTTTCAAAGTATATATAATAATTTACGATTATATATTACCTACTATAATTATTGTTTGAGGTCCTGTATTTTATTAGATTTTAGCTCCTGTGAGATATGAGAAGTAGAACTGTTCCTATTTGTTCTTGACTCTTTGTCCAGAACTGAGGACCTTGGCTCACAGTGGACTGGAATCAAAGTTGTTGAGTGAATTTAAGAATATGTGAATGAATGAACTTTCTACTTCCCAAGTTACAAAAGGTAAATACAACAAATTAAAATATTTAGGCCTGTGTTATTAGATCATTGTAAGGTCTAAACTCAGATAAAGTTTGTCAAAACTGGATGATATTTTTACAAAAATAAAATACAAGCATCTACATTCCTTCCTTTCAACTAAGCTTTCATGGCAGCACACAGAAAGGAAGTTTACTAAATTCTCTTCTCTTTCTTCTTTCAGGAAAACTGTGAGCGTCTCCTATGAGATAAAGGAGATACCTTTCCTACTTCAGGTAGACAGCTAGGCAGTAATATTTACTATGCGATGGTAGCAAAAGATGTCAACATTATAAGCATCATTGTAATTATCACCACTGATATCTTCTTAGCACTTTTGGGTCCTCATGCTTTTTGTGCACCTATTAAATTAATGCTCCCAAAACCCCACTGATAGAGATTTTATTATCATGCAAATTTCAGATGAGGAGGCAGGTGCCAAATTTTAAGGAATGTGTCATAGATTACTTAGTCAGAGGCAGAGCCAGGACTGATCCAAGAAGTGTACTTCAAGGAGCTTCACTCTTAACCACCTAATCACACTGCCACTCTATCAGCACATGGCTCCCCTGGCAGGGGAAGCACATAAAGCCCGGCTACATGTTAATGTCGTGTGAGTTCTGGCACCGCAAGTTTCCAGACAGGGCAGTGTAGTCACACAGAGGGGTTCTACTGCATAAGTTCCCCTAACCACCCTTATTCTCCAAGCGATCCACATGTCAGGTAAAAGTTCAATGCCAATTGATGCACTTGGCAGGACAGAGGACAATGAGCCCCTACAGAGCTGCAGAGAGGACCACCAGGCTACCCTGCTGAATTGAGCTACAGTAAGGAATTAGAGTTTGCAACCACAAGGTTCCAAAGTGAGGCTGAGTTAGCCAGTCACCCCATCAGGGGCTGGAACAGAGACAGAATCCAGATCAGGACTTACACGCATGATGAGCTTTGACCACTATCCCATCTCTCTTCCTTGAGTGTTGAATCATGTTACAAGCAAGAGTCAACAGTGAAAAAACAGATTTTACCTTCGATTTACAACTAATGCTGGACTGAAGACACAGATCAGTGTGAGAACCTAAAATGAGCCCTCTAAAAGGTTTACTGATGGAGATTGAGTCACCAGTTTAGTCTCGAGGATTTACCCACCCAAGACATGTGAAAAAGGACAGTCATAGCCCAACCTGGTAATTCTCTCTGTCCAGAAGGACTAGCAGAAAGTAAGAGAAAAATCTAGAAAACATCAGGAATGGAGCAAAATGTTTCTCTTATAGGGCTCAAATGCCATCAAAGCAAGCGGCAACCATATGGTAAAAGGAATAAAGAAAACAAAGAGGAAAACAATGAACAGGTGCTTGAAGATCCACAAATCTCTTGCCATCATGAAGACATGTAAATCTTGCCTTCCACGTGTCTGAGGCCATCATGGAAAGAAGAAAGAATGCAAAATGGAGAAAAATTATCCCAGAAGATTACAGAGAACTTCTTCCAAGAGAGGTTTCTCACGGAACAGTTCAAAGTTGTGAAGTTAAACAGAAATATCAGATGGTACACAGACACATTTTAAATTTTCTAGCAGCCACACTAAATAAAAGAAAAACCAATGAAATTAATTTGAACAATATATAGTAACCAAAGTATTTAAAATCTTACCATTTCAAAATGCAATCAATATAAATCTATTAAACATATGCATGTTCTCATATTTACAGTCTATTTTGAGTTAGCCAAAATTGATCTCATTTTGTTTCATTTTTTAATATTGGCATAAATTTTTAACTTGAAAATGTTAAAACCTATGATCACCAAAGATGCTACTAGTTCATTTGAAGATCTACATGAAATGTGACTAAACCATTATTTACCAATCTCAGGTGAGAACAGAAATACTCATATTTTCCACTTAGTTCCATATTCTAATACATTTGCAACAAGCACAATATGCGACATTTATAAATGGAATACCAGCTATAAATCTTGGAGCTGGATGTATTCCAGTTATTTGTCAGCATCTAGAAATTGTAATGCATTATCCAAAGGCAGAGAGTAGAGTGGAGAATGGAAATACATGCAGAAAAGCATGACCTTATTCTCAAAACTTCAAAATTTTCCTTTACTAACTGAAACAATGGATTACGTGGTATGGATAGTGTCCCCAGGCACTGTACATAGCTGGAGACTATAAAGTGACTCATCAGGTTTAATAAAAATAGATATACACAAATTTGCAAATTTTTCTTTAGTTTTGTTCTGAAAATTATCATCTAAATTTAAGCTACTTCTCCAAGGGTCATATAATCATCAGTTCATGCCTAAGAACATCAATTTCTAGTTTCTTAATTTGTCAGGTAACAAATATTTCTGTCCATAAAATTCAGACCTATCTTGTTCATAATTCACAGCTCGACTAGATAATGAGGCCTACCATTCTTCCTACTTTCTCATTAGATTAGATCAGCCAAGTTTTAAGTACTTACACAGGTAAATGTGGCTAGTAGCTATGCTATTGAACAGCATAATTTAAAAATACTAAGCTGAATAAATTTTCATTGGATTTAATGTTATTTTTTCTAGGCACAAAAGCATGAAATTTAACAGGAAGCATCAAGCAAACATACAATAAATAAAGGATGTTCTATCTGTGTATCTGAGTTACTATGTTGGCTGGAGTTGAACCCCTTTGGTAGGCCCAAATTTATAAATGACTTATATAATGCCCAGCACAAAGTAAGAACTCAAGGAATGCAAACTATTTTTATTTTCCTTATTATTAATAGTGGGACAGAATGGAAGACCAGGTCTCCTGTCTTATAAACAAGCTCCATTCCCACAATCCCAGGCTGACTCTCATGAGAGGTATATTTATGGATACATTTATGCTAAGAATACAATGTCATGGGTGGCCGGCAGTATTATTAAAATTTGCAGACTGAATTCCTGGTGCTGGGACACTTCAAAGATCTGAGACACTTCAAATCACCTGCTTGCAAAACAAAGGACTAAAAAACAAAACAATTTCATTTTCCTGGTCTGACCTTTAAATCCAGGCATGTTGCCTCTACTGTGCCGACCTAGCTGCTAAGCACCCTGATGTTCTTATTAAAGATGCAAGATCCAGCTTGCTAGCAGGAAGCACTGGATGCTGTCATGGATGAAAGTCTGTGTCGGGAGCCTGTGAATTTATGTGAATGTATTCCCAGCAGTGGAGAAAGACTTAATGAAACCACACCTGAGCTACATTTCCACTGATGAATCAACTGAGACAATAAAGACTAAAAATACTTCATAACTATCTTTTAGTAACATCCTCAGAACTTACAATTGGAAAAAAACCCTGCATTTTCTTAAGACAACAACATCTTGGGGACAACCATAGAAACCAAGTCAAAGCCAGATTATTACACAAAAGGGAGAGAAAAATAATGAATGGTTAAGTACCTAATTAAGCCTCATTTTAGACATGAATCCCCAGGATACAATTGTCGTTCCTGCTCACTAAATATTTTTAAAGGTTACTCTGTCTCACAGGAAACCTGTCCTCATATTAATAATTCAGTGAATGACGGGACAAGTAGAAATACTATGACCACAGATGTAACAGAATCACAGGTAGCCAAAGTAGGACTCTCACACGTGCCCCTCCACAAGCAATGCAGAAACCTCATTCTGAGCAGGGTGGCTACGGAGTAGATGAGCAAGGTGCCTGCAGCAGCAGAAAATAGACTTTCATTTATTCCTTTGTCACCATGTAATTGTTCTTTAACTGTGAGCCAGGTACTATACTAGGTCCTGAAGACAGAAGACAAATACATCCCTGACTTCATGGAACTCACACTCTTGTGAAGTACAAGAAAACATCAGTCAAATAATTACATGGAGATTTAATCATAATTTCAATAGGTTGCATGTTTTGTACCAGGACCTTTAATCAGTACAGAACAGACAATGTCTCAAGAGATTGTGCCACTGGAAATGAACATGAACTAAGGTGAATGCTGTAAAGGAGAGGATCATAGAGTTATGGTACCATGCAGGTTTTAAACAACTTGAAAAATCAAGAGGTGGCAATTGAGCAGGTACATTTTGGTAAGGTTTTAATAAGCAGTTCTCCAGAAGAAAAGTGTAATGTGTAGTCATATTAGTCAGCTTCACAGAACTAAAACAAGCTATCTGAGGCAATTAACTTATATTTGGTGCATAGCTCTGGAAGTCTCAGATCTAGTTCAAGAGGCTGCATTGCTTTGGGCTCTGGTAAGGGCACTGGATGGCAATGGTGGGTAGCATGTGTTGGAGCAAACTGCTCCCATCATGAGCCAGGGAGTGGAGAAAGACTGGGAGCCTGGGATCATACAGTCTCTTTAAAGGGCCCATCCCAGTGACTTTAAGAGCTCCCACCAGGCCCCACCTGTTAAGATCTCATCATTTCCCAATAGCACTCTGCTGCATACCAAGCATTTTACACATAAAATTTTGGGGGACACTAGTTCAAATGACATCGGTCATGCTTTCTCATTTTCACAGCATAAATACTCCAACCATACCTTATTTTAAACTACAGCCATGATGTCACCGAAGGTGAAGTTTGAAAGTGAGACACAATCAGATCTCTGCATGGGCAGAGTCAGCCTAGCTCCTGTGTATCGCAGCAATAAACTGGTATCTGCCAGTACAGGACGGGCAGCAAGTTCTGAATTTATCTGCTAAGGCTGCCACGGCCTAAAGGGCAGATGAGGCAATTTAAGCAATAAAACTTTTACAGTTCTGAAGGCTAAAAGTTCAAGATGCAGAAGCCAGTAGGGTTGGTTTCCGGCAAGGAATCTTCCTGGCTTGTAGACAATCACCTGCTCGTGTGACCTTTCCTCGTGCTCTCTGAGAGGAGCAGGATTTCCTTTGTCTCTTCCTCTTCTTATAAAGACAACAATTTTTAAGTTGATTAGGATGCCATTTTAGTTAATTTCCATTACCTCCCCAAATGGCATTTTTCCAAATATCATCACATAGTAGATGAAGGCTTCAACATGTGGGGTTCATGAAGACACGATTCAGTCCATAACGGGTCTTTCATTCCCTAGCGAGTCTATGAATCGATCCTCTCACACACGGGTTTCCAAATGCAGGCCACAGAGAGCAATAGGAGTTTCCTTGTTGTTATTGTAGGAATCCAGCCGGGTGTAAATGCACATCCAGCATCTACCTGTGGAACAATACTTTACCCACATAAATAAATTGACACTTTTGTATTACGTATTTTATGATTGATAAAAAATTAATATATTGATAAGTTTTGTTCATAAACTATCCGGCAAGGAAATAAACTAATCTAAAAGAAATGAACCACTGAAGGAAGTCTTGGAAAAAACGAATTTTCTAAGCACCAAAGGGGAGATAAGAATTGTCTCCAGGAAAATCCAATTTATGGCAGACTCAGGATGGCCCGGGTTTGGGTAGGTGGATCACCGTCTTCTTAGAGAACACACTGGGGTGAAGGTGTTGAACGAGGGCCAGGTGTGAAGAGTTTGAGGCTCCCTTTTATGAACTGTGGGCATCTCACTAGTTGTATCAGGCTTTTCATAGGGACCTTTAACCCAGAATGATTTTGGAGAAGAACTGCATTTTAGATTGAGCTTGGTAACACAGGAAATGAACTGCAAACTATAAGACCCAGGAGGAAAATCAGATCCAAGACTGTGGCAGGAGTTGGATAAAGGATGATACGAAATGTGGATCAGAACTGGAGCAGCTCCCTCCACCATTTTCTCTCCGCACACGTGGACCTGTGGTCTTTTCTCATCAGGCTTCTTGATGACACAAGGATGTTGGCTACTGGAAGGACACACTAATTTTCCTACTAAATAATGAGCAAGCAGCTCTTCCTGCCTTTGGGCCACCATCTATGGACACACATTATAATTAAGATTTTATTTATAATTTTCACCAAACGGCCTTCTGAAGAAGATGCATTTTATTTTGCTTATGTATGCCAGAGAGCTGCTTCAGCAGCTTGGATTTAGAGAAGTACAGGAGAGAAAATAGTGTCTGAAAATGAAAGTTTTGGGAAAGGTAGATCTTGTTGTGACATCAAGCTACACGATGCTTCATTTCCTCATTTTTAGAACTTGAGAATTAGTTTGTCTTAACATTTGTAATTTAGGTCAGTGTGTGACAATAAGAAATAAATAATGCCAAACAGTGGAATAAATTCTAATTGTTGAGACCCAATTGATTTCTGCATTCAATTTTTGCATAATGTTTAGTTCACCCACTAAGTTAAGTCTTGTTAGTAGAGAATTCTTAAAGAAACCTGCTTTCATGATTTTGTCTTCACCAGACACTGTGGATCATATCCTTTCTTAACTCCTTTTCTTCAACTTAAAACATTTTGAAAATGATGGGAGTTTTTGAGAATGATTGAGTTCAAAAGCTGAAAAAAAAATGTATTCAACTTGCATTACATGATATTAGAAATACCTTTTGAGCACTTGTATACATTTCTCTATTACATTCTTATATCAGCTCCATAATGTAATGTTATTATTTTCATTTTATAGATGAAAGATCTGAAGATTGATTTTCCTAAGGCATAAAGTCAGCAGGATGGCATGTGGGGATTTAGCTCAATAGTTAGAGTGTTTGCCTTACAAGCACAAGGCCCTGAATTCAATCCTCAGCACCAAAAAAAAAAAAAAAAAAAGAAGAGGTACCAGCAGAATGCAGACTTTTTTCTGTACCTGGTATGATTTTATTATTCTTCAAGGCCTACTAATACCACGCTGTGAATATATACAGTATTCCCTTACCCATTCATCAGTCAGTGGGCATGTAGGCTCTTTCCACAATTCATTGTGAATTACTCTGCTGTGAACATGGGTATACATGGTTACTAGAGCATGCTGTCCTTGATTCTTTGAGAAATACACTAAGAAGTGGTATACCTTGATTGAATAGTGTATCTACTTTAGTTTCTTGAGTATTCTCCATACTTATTTCCATTGTCATTGTACTATTTTACATCCCCACCAACAATGTGAGAGAGTTCTTTTTACCCCACATCCTCACCAGCATTGTTTTTGTATTCTTAATGATTGCAATCCTGATTGGGGTGAGATGAAATCTCAGTGTAGTTTTGATTTGTATTTCCTTAATGGGTAGAGGTGTCAAACATCTTTCCATGTACTCATTGGCCATTCATACTTCTCCTGAGAATTCTCTACTCATTTGCGCATGGGCTATTTGTTTTTGTTGGTTGCTGTTCGTGAGTTCTTTACATACTTTAGATATTAATCTTTCATTAAAAGAGTAGTTAGCAGAGCTCTTCCCCTTCCTTAGGCTGTCTCTTCACCCTGTTGATTATCTCCTTTGTACTGTCAAAGATTTTAATTTGATGCAGCCCCACTTCATGATTCTTGATATTATTTCTTGCACTACTGAGACTGGGGTCTTATTCAGCAGCTCTTTGCTCATGCTCATGGCTTCAAAGCTTCCTCCATGCTTTCTTCCAGCAGTTTCAAAGTTTCTGCTGTAATGTCTAAGTGCTTGATCCATTTTGATTGTAATTTAGCCCGGAGTGTGAAGCAGGGATCTAGCTCCACTCTTTTGCATGTGGGCATCCGATATTCCCAGCACTATCTGTCGAAGGGGCTGCCCTTTCCCCCAGGAGATACTCTTTGGCTCCTCTGTCAAAAATTGTATGGCTCTAGTGCATGTGTTTTGTTCTGTGTCTTCTGCTCTGTACTGTGGACCTACATGCCTGTTTCCTCACCTGTCACATGTGGCTTTGGTTACTGTGGCTTTGCAGTATAATTTGAGGTTGAGAATTGTGATGCCTCCAGCTTTGTTCTTTCTTCTCAGGATTGCTTTGGCTATTCTGGGTCTTCGTGCATCCATAGGAATTTTAAGATCTCCTTTTCTCATTCCGTAAAGAATGTTTTTGGAATTTTAATGGGGATCAGGTTGAATTTGAAGATCGCTTCTGGCAATATGACCATTTTCACAATATTAGTTCTGCAGATTCAAGAACAGGCAAAGTCTGTCTGCTTTCTAATGTCTTTTTGATTTGTTTTCTTCAGTGTTCTGTAATTTGTATTACAGGTGTTTTTGACCTTTTGGGATATTTGATTCCTAGATATTTTTGAAGCTATTGTGAATGGAATTGTTTTGCTGATTTCATTCTTATTATCCCACCAAAAAAGAGCATTTTCTTAAAACCCAGTAAACACACACACACATATAAATACCACACACACGTAAAGATATATATGTACTACACATCCACATATTTATATCCTTTATCTGCAGTAGACTCTCATATTTTATGTTCTATACTGATTATTTTTTTGATTGTGGTCATGACTCAAATTATTTCAGAACGTGACAATGTAAAACAACCAGAAATTTAGGAAATACTACTGGACATTAACTCACCTCAATCATGTTCCTCTTAATACATAGAGTAGAACTGAACCAAAGATTTTTATCACTGCATCCCTAATTAAAATGAGCCAGCCCTACAGACCCAAGCAATATATAGCAAAATTCTAAAGCACAATGAGGTGTATAAACAACCATAGTTAGCAGCACAGACAGCCAGTTGTGGACTGAAAGTCAACCAAATAGTAGTTCGGCCAGCAAAGGTTTAGGGATTAAGCAGACTGAAAAGATCTTTGAAACTACATAAAAGGATACATTCTCAAAAATGACGTGAGAAACAGTTTCTATGCCTCCTGACAATTCAATAAATAGAGGAATCCAAAGGAGAACATCTCACATTTTTTTTTTTTTTGGTGGTGCCGGGATCGAACTCAGGGCCTTGTGCTTGCAAGGCAAGCACTCTAATCACTGAGCTAAATCCCCAGCCCCCAGCTCACATTTTTATACCTAAGGTATGACACTTTATCTTCCAGGAATGAGCCATGACATATTGAATACATTTTTCATTGCAATGAACCTTGAATTCCTCATTATTCATCGGCCTAGATGAATAGTCCTCAATCCTAGCAATTACAGGGGGAATGTCTAAATATTCCCGAGTGAAATCCTCCTGGAAAGCCTTGTTTAATAATTTCGAGAAAGTACCTAGAAAAGGGCAATCCTAATGGTGAGTACCTGTCGAGTTCTTTGACCTTTAAGTAAGTTCTAGGGTCCTTATATCACACACTGCAATTCTACAGAAGAGGAGAAAAAAGCTGTGTATACTAGGCAGGACTAATTTCAAGCAGTAATATAGCAGGCTGTGCATGAAGGATAAAGATATGTCCTTCATATTTCTAGCCTCACTTCTCTAATCTGTAAATAGAGAGCAGTATCCATATCTTAGAATATAGTTATAGGGATTATGTGTGAAAATATAAATAGTAACCTTTGACAAGAATGATTTGAATACATGTATTCCATTGTTCTTGCCACTTTCTAAAGCACTTCTCCAAGTCTTCTTTCATGTCTTTAGTTGCGCTGTTGTGGCTGCCTGGATGTCCTGAATGTATCCAAAACATTTACCTTTCTTGGTCATGTTGACTTTGGAGAAAAGCCAGAAGTTGTTGCATGGTGACAGATCCAGTGAATAAAGTAGAGGAGGATACATCAGAATATTTTAACAAAACTGCCTTTCCCTTGGATGGCACTCAACAGCAGCATTCACTACATTTTTTTTTATTACATTTCGTAAAGATACTCAAGAAAGTCTTTGGTATTGCTTCAGAAAGTGTCAAGAAAAGTGAGTAAGTGTGTTCAAAGCAACAGGGAGTATTTTGAGGTGGATTAATAGCAATGTGTCTTTTACTGTCCTATTTGTTATCTAAATACACATTGTATATTTTGATCACCCTATATCTATTGATCAAAATATCTATAGATAGATGGGGCGATCAAAATATCTATAGATCTATCTATAGATAGATGGATAGATAGACAGATAAATAGGTATCTTTAGATAAATGTGGCCCACCACTCTTATCAATTTAACTGATCGAATAACTGAGTTTATTTAAAAATCTAAGTGAAAGTGAGATATGTTCACTCTCCTGCACAAAATTTAACATAAATGTTCTTTTCAGTTCAAAATAAAAGACAAAGACTTGGTAGTACGTTGAGGTGGGTGTGAAATGATATTATCCTCAAAGAAAGAAAATAAAGAAGAAAAGTAGGGATAGATAAATAAATACAACAAACTCTTGGCCACTATCAAATCTGTGAGTATGTAATTGTTTACTGTTTTTCTACTTTTCCACAATTTTTCATTGTAAAACTAAAAAGAATCCAAAACCAACAGAATCAATACCTGGACTTTGGCACTATGAGATGTGTAGACAACAAACAAATGAAAGATAGTTTCCTTTAGAATTTAGGAGACTTTCTGAATATCGTCAGTCAGTTAGGGGTTCTTTTGCATGATTCAGATAGAAATCATGAATCGGCAAAGAGCAGCTCCACAAGTGCCCCTGACCACCTGTCAGCACTGGCTAGTGCTGGGTGCTTCTGCCTGACACAGCCAGAGGCTGGTTTTTGCCACTCCCAGCTGCCACCATTAAATGCTGGCTCATGCCAGACACCATCAGAAGACTGCCAGGTGTTGTCCTTCATCACTGATCTTCATTGGCTGCTGACCTCTGCATCTCTTTAGTGCTGACAGGCCCTATATTTATTGCTCTTTCTTTTGAAATGGTCACTGTGTCCAAATTACTCAGGGAAAGAATCCTGAGTAGACTTGGAGGTCATTCAGAGCACACACCGCCCAAGAAATAAATCCCGAGCAAATTTACAGATGATCAGAGTGAGTCGTTAATAGGAACTGTGAGGCAGCAAAGGGTGAGGCACCCCTGCAAGACTAACCCAAGAGCCCTGGGAGACCAACCTGAGAAGTATGTAGAGCACAGCCTATATAGGAGCTGCAGGTATGTGGCTGGTCCAAGTGTATGACTGTAGTTGGTCCAAATTTGGGCCTGCTGAATGGTCTAAGTGCTGACCTGTGAAGGACTGAAGCCGGCATGGGGCTTCAGAACACCTCAGTTGTCATGGTGGTGAATCAGCGAGAGCACAGAGCTGTGTGACTCTTTGACAGCTGTCGCCGCTCTAGAAAATATGGTGGGACTGAGCTGGGGAATTTTCGGGAGTCTTAGCTGTGTTCATCTGTGCTCATCACAGTTCACTGAGGTTTGGGGAGCTGCGGGATGTTAATAATGGCCCCAGATCCTGGTCTTATCCACATTAGTGTATCTCCTCTCTCTTCAAAGAGGCAGCAGCAGCCGCTGAAGTAGCAGTAGCGGGGGAGGGGCCCCGCTGAGGTTAGCTGAGGCAAGTTGTCCCCGTGCACTGGGGGAGAAGAGGGCGTACAGGGACCGCTGGAGAGGAGCACACAGCCCCTGTCTGAACCACGCCCCCCTCTGGCTGATTCAGGAAATGGGAGTGGCGGGTGCTTCTTGTCTGTGTTGTGAAGAATTGGGAAAAGAGCGTGTGCATAGAGTTCTTGTAAGAGAAAAAGTAAAGTCCCTAAGTAAACCTAGTTTTTGTCTACTTAATTTTGTTAGTCAATTGTTGTTTTCTTCAGAAAGAAGAACCTGGGACACAGTATCCAATCTTTAAAAATATTTTATGACGCTACGTGAGAAATAGTGCTACCGGATTCTACACTAGTGAAAATGGATTTGCCTCGAAACATCTGAAGTCTCTGTATGTGAAGGAACATTCAGAGAAATCTCTAGTTTGGTCTTCTTATGCAAGATTTTCGTTTCACAGAAATTTGGTCTCTTAAAACTAGAGGGTATCTTAAAGACCTGGTGATCCAGTGTGTCTGCTCTGTGTAACAAGGCATCTGTAAAGCAGTCTTATTCATTAAGCAGGCTTGTAACAAGCACCTGCAATGTGCCAGACACTGATCTAGTACTCAGTGGACAAAACAGTCTCTTGCCTGCCCGGCAAATGGAGGAATCACGTTTCTCATGTTTCAATTGCCAACCACTGTAAGTCCGCTTCATGAATTAATAGTCTGTTGTGATATTTATTTTGAAGAATGCAATATTAGTCTGTTGTAATATTTATTTTAAGGAAAGATTTGATTAAAAAAAATCACCTAACAGTGTTTGAAAAATAACTGGCCTATTTTACACCCAAACATTAAGATCGAAATCTTATGGTCCAAAGAGGGAAAACAAAATTGTCTTACACTGAATAGTAAGACCAGGATTGGCACCCAACACCATAGCCTCTCATGAGATTGCTTTTAAAACATGGTACACCCATGTCACTATAGTTGGCATCTTTAACTCTTTCTGGAATATTCCCAGGTGCAGTATAGCTGGATCAAATGGAATTTCTACTTCTAGGTTTATGTTTTGTTTTGTTTTGAGGTTTAGAGCAGCACAATTCACAATAGCTAAGTTCTGGAAATAACCTACGTGGTGCTCATCAATAAATGAATGGGTAAAGAAGTGTGGTATAGTTACACAATGGAATTTTATTCAGCCGTAAAGAAAAATGAATTCATGTTATCTGCAGGAAAATGGATGCCTTTTGAGGCTACAATGGTAAGTGAAATAAATCAAACACAGAAAGGTAAATATCACGTGGTTTCTCTTAAAAGAGAAACACAAAATATAAACAAATTAAAGAGTGAAATAAAGACAGAGTTTTTGGAGATGGGGAAGGGAGATGGAGATGGCAGAGGGCCTTGGGATTGAAAATAACCATAACCAAGAATATATCCCAAAACAAACATAAATATAATGTATTTCAAACATATAAAAATGATAAAAACAAACAAACAAACAGATAGCTTTTTCTTCCAACCATGGTACTGTTCTAATCTCTTCTCTTCAGAGCCTGGCCTACAGTGGAGAATCACAGATTTAGAGTAAGAAGGTGGGAATGTGATTCTTGGATAAATCAACTACGTATTCTTGGGACTTCGGTTCCTCATCCATAAGATACGGGATTCATGTGGTTTGGGGAATCAAATCAGGTCATGAATTCTGTACACAGTTTGTAAACTATTAAATACTACACATATGCTAGCAATTATTGTCTAAGTCCCTTTTCATTGGTCCTCTTCAAAGCAAAATAATTGAAAGATGGAGTAATGACAGCAAAATGAAAGGAAAATAAAATGTGCCAATTGACCACATTGGTAGAGTAAAAGCAAAAAATAAAATAGCACAGCACTGCATAGCAGAAGGCCGAGGCTGGATCCCAGCATGCTGCTCTCTACTCGATGTCAGTGCAGAGAAGCCCCGTGTACAGGGCTTGGAGTTGGAGCTGCAGAAAGCCAGCCAGTCCAGGAAGCAATCGAACTGCTCCAAGTCTCCATCTCTACACCTGCAAGAGGGAGACTGTAACAGCGGGGCCTCTTTCAGGGGTCTGGTGCTTTCAAACACTTAGCATGATGTCTAAGACAGTTGATGTTCAGTGATGAATATCTGTTATTCTTCTAATTCTAAAAGATTAAGAATAACACCCACCTCACAGGACACTCCTGAAGGTTGGACGTACTAAGGTAAATTGCACATCCAATAAATGGCAGATGTCTATAAAACATTAAAAGTGTGCTCTTTCCTTTTCCTTCCTTTCCCTCCACATATGAACCCTGCTGTAAAAACTGCCCTTACTGGAGAAATGAAGTCTGAGGGCCATGCCAGAAGACAACTTCATTAAGTCAGTTGTTCAAAGTGATAGTACACGCCACATTTTTCCGGAGATTTACCTTTTTAAAAAAACTAGGAGGCAGCAATAGCCTATGGAAAGGATCCCTGAAATCTGATGTTTAACAAATAATCCCAATACAAACAACATAAACAACAGGCGAACACTTTCCAAGCAGGCTAAGCCCTTGCTATTCTGTGTGGTCCTTGTTCCGGCAGCGGCAGCATCCCGCTGGGATCTGCTAGAAGGATGAACCCAGCCCCGCCCTGGCCGGCTGAACCAGGGACGTCCTTGGTCTAGGCTCTGTCTCTGGGGATTCAGGCAACTCAGGCTCTGCATGATCTCATTAGCTTCTTCTCCTCTGAGAAAATATTCCATTTCACCCCCAATGGCAGCTGGAGGAAAGACTGGTAGACAAAATAAGCATAGTAAGCTATATCAATATTTCTGTTGGATTACTACCTGAGGTTTTTTTTTTTCTATTGTATAGTTCAATGTCTTTTATTTTAGAAAACTATGGGATAAAAAAATGCAGAAGGAAAAAACTGTTCTACAACCATCACTAGCTCCATGACTTAAATTTTTACTTTAAAAATGGGAAAATAAATTATTAGATTTCTTTTCTATTGGCTATGCCACGGTATTAAATTACACAAAGCTGTTGGCCTAAATTTCAGATATGATAATATCTCTGCCTGTACTCCTGTTCTTTTAAAGATGTTTTTAATAACATAGCTATAATTAATATGTTTTAAAGTGCACAGAGTGATGGATGTCTTCATCCAACCACCATTCAGAACAAGGTAAAGTTTTTTGCATATTCCCATGAATTTACCTTGTACCCCTTTTTCAGTCTTTGGCTCCCAGTCTCAACTCCATTATTCTTACGTCTATCATCATGGATTAGTTTTCACCATTTTGAATGTTGTATAAGTTAAAGTGTATGGTCCACAATACTCTGTATCTGCCTTCTCTAGTTAAATAATCGTATTTTTGAAATCCATTCCCTGTTCAATGTCCGTGTGCTGTTGTGTGAGCCAGTAGTGTGCCCTTTTCATTCCTGTCTAGTATTCCACTGTATGAATACATCAAAATCTTCTGTGCAAGCTTCTGTTGATGGGTGTATGGGTTATTACTAGTTTGAGAGGTTATGAATAACATTGACAGGAACATTTATGTATGATTATTTTGGGGTACATGCACATATATACTGTGTTTTCCTGAAAATAAGACCTAGCCAGAAAATAATCACCCTTGTAAACTAAAGCTCAAAAATGCCAGGCCCAATTAGCCTATCCTTGGCCTACCTCCTGTCATTATTCTCTTGCTTAGTGGCTACTCTGTAAGGCAGATATATATGGTGAATTTCCTTTTTCATACTTTTCTTTTCACATGAGCAAATCCCTTCTGGAAACAGATGGATCATACACTAGTATTGAAATTTTAAAAAAGGACAAGAGGCAAAGGTGTATGAGGGAAAGAGAACAGACAGAAAACATACCAGTACTTTCAGATCAGAGATGTGCTACAGAGTGAGAGGAGAAGCTGGTTAGGCAAACTGGGGCCCTGCAGTGTTCACATTGTAGGTGAGTTCTTTCCTCATTGGGAAGGCTCATTTATTCATCTAAAATGTGTTGGTGGACTAGATGTCCTCAGTGATCCCTTCAACTTGATAGTCGAGGAATTTCAGAGAAAGTTCTAAAAGTGAAGTATCTGGCTGCCTGAAAAAACAAGTGCTTTGAAGAGATTTATGTGATTATTAGGTCACCGGGGAGTGACAGCTACAACTTTTTTGTCCACTGTCAAGATCACCTCTCAGGACAGGCCTTCCTCTCTCCCCAGTCCTGAGTCCTTCTCTTGGAGGCTTGTTAAACTCATAAACTCACTGATCCACATTTATGGTACAGCAGGTCACTAAGCCTTGTACGAGGAACTCAGGGGGCCATCTCCTTCCCATCCTGACTCCTGGTGCCCTCAGTTCCACCAGACAGGGCCTAAGCTTGGGCAGTGTCCCTCTTCTGCCCATGTGTTTGGGTGAATAAACTCAGGGAAGTTGGTGCCAGTCTAAATCCCTCCGCTCTAGGATTCCTGCACCTCATAAATTTCATTGTTTACATTTGAAGAAGATAAAACGCTCTTTTAATCCCCACTTTGCCACGCTCTAATTCAAAATTATCAGATCTCTGTGTCTTGGTAGGTGTTGGATTCTTTGTTGACCAAGCATTCTCTTCCAGTTGAAGTTGACTGGTTTATTCCCGTTTTTGCTTATTCCCCTGTTTGCAGTGTGTTTCCCTCAGCAGAAACCCCAGAAGGGAAAACAAGGAAAGGGTGATAGGATTACTTTACTCAGACACCAGCCAGGCCACCAGAGAGAAGATCCGAGAGGTCACAGAATGCTGTCCCCAGAGCAGCAAGAGCTATATAGAGAAGAATGCGCTGTTACAGCAGGGGACTGTGGGGAGAATCCCGACATGAGCTGGGGCTGCCGGGGTCCATGTTCCACAAACATTCAAACCACAAGTCCTGCAGCCACAGGTCACCAGGGTGGCTTGGATTGGGTGCCAACAGAAATAAAGGCACTCAGGAGGGAGAGGTAGGAGCTCCAGGAACAACATCACACTGTCAGACCAGCCAGCGGGACTGCAGCATGTCATGGGACCTGGGCCAGGTGCCTGCCAAATGCCCCACCTTGGACTTTTCCCTTATATAACACCTCCAACAGTGTAGATGATTATAAGGTTTTATATACCCACTTCAGATTTGGAAAGATAAAACGTCACCTGCTCAGCCCACACAGTGTGTGGTAAAATCAACTGTACACTTGGTCTAACTAAAATTCTCAGTATCGTTGCTGTGTCCCGTCATCTCCATCTTTCATCCAACAAATAAGTAAATGGTGGTCCAGGCAGCCTTGTAGCACGTCAGAGCCACGACTTCAAGTGGGACTTCAGACACATTCATGGGCCCACTCGAGTCCTGTTGTCCATCTGTGAAAGCTGGCAGCAAAGCATTTGAAGCATTTCCTGAAACGTCACAAAGGGACCTCTGTCATCTCGCTTTTAAAGGCCCAGATAGTGAGGTCGTGCCTTCTTGGTTTAAAGCCCAGTGCTATTTGTAGTGTGACACGGGCAAGTTCCTCAGCTTTCTGCGCTTTAGGGTCCTCATCTATTAAATGAGTAACCTCCTAGCACCTTCCTTTGGTGTTATGGAGACTAAATGTGACAATCTGTGTGATTATTTTACTGTCACACTGAACACGTGATAACTGCACCAAAAATACTAGTCATTATTGTCTCTATCTTATTTCTGACTCACTCCCAGGAAACATGTCTCCACCGGAGGACCAGGGGCTTGGAAATGAGAAGGGAAATCATTTTCTCCCCATGACGCTCATGAGTCAGGGCAAGTACACTTCTCTGGGGACTTGGGTAAGCCCTATCTCTTAGGTCAGTGTAAAGGACAAGTCCGTGGCTCCGCTTCATAATGACCCAACACATTAGCTCACCGCTATTGCCACAACCTAAGCTAGCTCCAAGCCTCCTGATACATATGCAAGGACAGTGCTCTCCCTGAACAGGCCAGCTGGGGAAGTGACATCAGCACACGAGGACAGCAGAGTGGAAAGGTTCTGCTGTGCCGAGGAAGAGGAGAGAGAATCTCTTCTCTGAGTTAGAGTCTCAGAAGCAACAAACAGAATACGGACAGAATTCAGCATTGTGATGGTTCATTTGATGTATCAACTTGACTGGTTACAGGGATGTTTTTTGGTCAAACATCATTCTGAGTATACATGTGAGTGTGGTTTTCCTGAGAGCAGCATTTGGATCAGTCTAATGAAGAAAGTGGATTTTCCTCATAGTGTGTGTGTGTGTGTGTGTGTGTGTGTGTGTGTGTTGGGGGAGTGGTTTGCAATCAGTTGGAAACCCGAGTGGGAAAAACCAAAAAGGTGGATCTTCCTAAGAGTAAGCAGAAATCCCTTCTGCCTGATTGCTTAAGTTAAACATCAGTTTTTTTCAGTTCTTAATTCAAATTGAAACATCAGGTCTTCTCGGGTCTGGAGCCTGTTGGCTTTTGGACTGGAACTGCACCATCACTCAACTGGGTTTCAGCTTGCTGCATGCAGATCCAGGGACTTCTCAGCCTCCTGAGTCATGCAAGCCGAGTCTGTATAATCTCTCTATCTCTCTATCTCTTTCTCTGTCTCTCTTTTTCTCACTCCTTTGCTCTTTCTCACTCCTTCCTGTTAATACTGTCTCTGATTAAATAAAAAACATAAAGAATCAAAACTGTGTAGCTAAATCTAGCATAAAGCAAACAAATTAATGAGAAAATTGGAGGGAAATAATTCAAGTGACTAATAAGACAAGTACCTACAATGTAGAACATAATTATGCATTGCCAAAAATAAAACAGTGAAGTCTAAAAGTAATCAATGTAAATTATAGAAGGGAAAATAGAAATGGACGACAACCTTAAAAATTGCTCACATTCACTCATAAACAGAGAACAACAAAGTATCACCTTCTATACCCATCTGTTGGCAAGAATTAAAATGCAGCACAACATCAGCTGCTGGCAAAGATGGGGAGAATGTCCTCACACTTAGAATTGTTACTATTGCAACCATTTGGAAGAAAACTGGTAAAATCTATTCAAGTTAAAATTCAAGTCAAAAATGAGCTTCTGCCCCAGGAATCTCTTTCAACTAGAGAATCCCCATGTTCAGGAATCTATCCCACAGAAACAAAAGAAACAGTGTGTAAGGATGTTCACTGCAGTATCGGATAAAAATTGGAAACAAAAACACATCCATGAGCAGAATGTGACCCAAAGAATTTTAATGCATCTACACCATGAAATACTATCCAGTCTTTAAAACTG
Source organism: Hystrix cristata (assembly GCA_004026905.1). Taxonomy (NCBI): domain Eukaryota; kingdom Metazoa; phylum Chordata; class Mammalia; order Rodentia; family Hystricidae; genus Hystrix; species Hystrix cristata. The sequence continues at coordinate 1,709 of PVJO010007752.1, read as the reverse complement.
AATTTGAACAAAAACAGCTAACTTGTTTGAATTTCTTTTTAAGCACTGATAAAGATGAAGTTTTAGATATCTATATACTTGTAAATGGTTATAGAAACATGGAGAAACTACACATAAAATAGGTACTTCTAGTTATTAATATGGATTGAGGGGGAGAGGAGCAAAATATGCACCAAAAAGGGGACAGAAACCAGAAATAGAAATAGAAAAAAGAAAAATGATGACATTTAATGGAACAGCATACATGCTATCAACCTATTTGTGTAAAATATTACTTTATTAAAAACAATATTGTATATAATCCAAATATATGAATGTATAAATCATATGTATGCTGTATATACACATACACACTGATTACACACTGATTTGTAGGAATATTTATTCACTCATTGACAAATCTACTGGATGTCAAGTATTGTCCTGAGGATGTAACAGATGAAAGAAAGAGAAGAAAGGAAGAAAGAAGGTGAGGGAAGGACCCGGCATCAAGGGTAGTCAGGGACAGAATAATGAAAACATTCTATGCCACCATGTACCCAGTAACAATTATTCCACGTACTTTGACTAATAGCTACTATTAGAAATTGATAAACATGGTGGAGCAAAGCAAGTCTTGGAAGAGGGCCGCAGAGCGCCGTGGCCACAGAGCCCGCCACAGAGCCCAGTACAGGGCTGGAGTGGTGTGCGTCGTAAAGTGAGTGTCTGAGTAAAGATAGGGGAACTGAGTGAAGCTGAGAACTGGGTTCCGGGGGGAGCCCGTAGGAATAACACGGGGAGAGACGGTGGAGCTGTAAACCAGAATGAAGGAAACGAAGGGTGTCAAAGGTGGCTGAACTCTGAATATGTTCTGGGGAAAGAACAAAAAGAGTTTGCTGAAGGGCTCAGTGGAACATGGCGGAGGACGAGGATTCACAGGTAGTTACGAGGTTGGCGGAAGCTGAGCCAAAGGAATGAAAGGATTCTCATAAGCTCCACTCAGGGACAGCCAGTTTGCTGAGAAGGGAGAGGTGGAAACATTGATACCTGCTCGTTGGGCAGGTATAAATACTGACTTTCAAATATCTATGAGACAGACAAAGACAGTGAGGAGGCTGCTGGATAAACGAATCTGAAATCCAAGCCAAAGTCCAATCTGGAGGTACGAATTGGAGAGGCAGGAACCTGGAGATTTTCTGAGTCCAGAACTGAATGTTATCATTACAAGAAAACTGCAGTAGAGAAGGGAAAATATCCAAGCACCGAACTCTGAAAGCTAATATCTACTATTGATGTTTGATATTCATGGTTTGCACACGACACATTGTAAAATGAAAAACTGCAAATTCTAAAGTAATACCTATATTATGATGCTGTTTGGTTAAAAAGAAATCTAAACCCTCCCAGTATTTCATGTTTGTTTGTGTGTATAAGAACAAGGGGCCATTAGAAGGGTGCGTGTGGGCTTTTAGCTTTGGCCGCCTCAGTGACACGGAACTGAAGCCATCGCTGTGGACGGGGATCCTCAACTATGTCTTTATATGTGTTGTATTTCTGGTTATTTGTACATATAACAGCAGATGATTATTATAATTCTTAAAACATTGAATAAAAATAGAATATTCACTTTGCCTTCCCCCCAAAAGCAGTAATTTCTCATTCCCCTCTAGGTGGGACGAATAATGACACAAATTCTCTGCAAAAACACTCTGCAAACACTGAGACCAAAC